>NJDD01000375.1:0-31261 GCA_002245505.1 Calephelis nemesis
TACCTCAAGCACGAGCAAGTAACGTTACAGAAAAATACCGATATTTCGATCCCTGGCTATAACTTTCTTTTCTCTCAACGTATTTTTATTATAGTACTTGCCCTGTGCTTGGGATAATATTCTATAAATTTTAAAGAAATAAAAAATTTCGCCCCAGACAGGTGTGAACCTGTAACCTTTCGTGTTTTTCTTTCTTTAAAATTTATAGAATATGTGTATGGAACTTGGTACTTATTTTGATCTCACTTCTTTTATAGGCGAAGCATTCCCATATAATCGAACTTGGCAGCCTTTCACATTTATGTTTTGGGTGGGATAATATTTCTACTGTGACAACACTACCTAAACACGCCACGGCATGCGTCTCTATGCAAAACCACCAAAGGAGACAGCAGGGAGCTCTTATCCGGGCCTCATTGAAAGTGCCAAAAAATAATGAACCCGTAGTTGCGTCTTCCTAACCGGGCCCGTAGAGCATCATTGAACTAACAATTATTATGAACCAGCAGAATGTTTATGTCATCCTATGACAAAAGAGACTATTCTATGAGTCTAGTACGGAGGTCACTTCCGCACTAGAGAGCGGTTAAAACATTGCGAGATGTACACAAGCTATTTCTGGAGAAACATGATTGCTACGATTGAAATGATCGCTCGGATATGACTTTAAAATATGTATGTAGATTGTTTTAATAATTTTTTAACAGCGGACAAATTTTAACTAGCTTTAGAACTATTGCAATTGGTTCCTTTTGTATTGTTTCAAAAATAATTGCGCGTAATTAGATCGTTTAACAGTCTGGAGTCGTTGATATGCGTATTTTTGAAAGTAAAGTGGTAGTATCTTTAACTAGTTTGTGGTTAAATGAACAAGTTAATGTTAAATAAATACCTACTTAAATAATTACATTATTTCCTCCCCCGGTCTTTAGTCAGAATTCGTAAATTATTTAGTCTATACGACCTTCTTGTCCTCGGTTGTTGCGTTACCTTTCTCGAAACTAAAAAAGACGGTAAGTCTCGCATGGAAGTCTAAGAAATAAGAATATATTGTTTAATACTTTGCTATCGTTGGCACCTATTCAACGTGTTGGTTGTTACGTCGCTGTTTTGCGGCTGAGGTGTTAAGCTTACGGGTTACCCTACACCCCACACCAAGGTACGACAGTGCTCAACACTGAAATAATTTCGGTAGGTAAAGCAGTGAACGCCTACTCTGACAAGTTGCTATACAACAACTCCAATGGCAAAAAAGTTACGAGTACTTGTTTGGTGGACTAGTGCCGATGTTGTTCATTTTTTACAAACCTTACATTTACACAACCGTACATTTACATATTTTGTACATTTTACCCACACTTTTCTCAAATCCAGCCAGACGATTGCGGCAGACGTCTATTGTCAGCAATTGCAGACCGTGATGGAGAAGCTAGGTGACACAACCGCGGTTGGTCAACCTTTTTACGCCAGTGCTGCTTCACACACTCCAAACCACCTTTAAAGTTTTTTCTTATAGACCCGTACGAATGTTTCTTTTTTTAAAGGGATCAATCAACTGCCGATGGCGTTTTTTGACTTTAATTCATATTATTCAAAAACGCATGTATGTATGCTTTTGATTTTTTTTTATGGTAAATATACACGTTAAGAAGAACCAAATACAGTTTTCGGTGACCTTATATATTTTCTCATTTAGGCGCTACGATATTTTTTTGATTTTTGGAAAAACCGCGATTACTTGAAAACTATAAACATTTTTTAAATCTAATTTTGTCACAAATACGCACAAATTAAGAGCTATTTGTGCATGTTTATTCCACATGCGCACATATAATAGTTTTTGAGATCCACGATTTTGCAAAACGTTACCGCAGTAGGAAACGCAATATCTCGAAAACCTGAAGACGCACAAATTTTATTTTTAGCGCACAAAATTGCACAAATATGTGCTCTCTGCTCATATACATTTTTAACTCTCCGATAATTAGTTTAGATTTTTCATGCTGGGGTAATGCTACCCCAGCTGGAAGTGTTTTTTCCGTTTATTTCCAAAACAACAACATGCACAAATTTTTTATTCGACGCACATTTACAGCACATCGAGTACTAATTATTTGTCCCACTCATATCAGTCTAGGTGCTACTTTCTAGCTGGGGTAACGCACACTATTTTTGGTGTGATTTTATCCCTCTGAAGTCGCTAGTTTTGGCAACGTAGTTGGTTTTGGGGGTCAAAAATGACCCCAACAGAGTTCCAATGTATCATATTAAAACCATCAAAAAATTTTTTATTTTTATTTTCATTTTAAAAATAATTTTAATAGTTTCAACTGCAGAAGCCCTTATTCAACAGAAAAAATGTGTGCGTGTACTAGCTTACACTCGTAAGAAATGAAGAAGTAAAACTTCTTTATGACGTTATTTTTCAAAAAATAATTTACTATAGGTATGCAACTTTACAGAAATTGGTTAAATAAAAATTATTGCCAATCCCTACTCCGCTGGAGAAAGTATACTTCGAATCACGCGTGGTAGGGATAAGAACAAAGATGGTGCGTAACGGAAAAATGTGACGCGCAATGAAAAAATGTTATACTAAATTTTTTCCAACCCCGATAAAGAAGTTTCATTTTAAAAATATATCTTAATTCTTTAGTTTTATAGGATAGCACATCTCTATTTATCGCGGGTGAAGTCGCAGGTAACAGCTAGTAACATAGTTATCGTCCTGAGAAGGTTCGAAGACAAAAACCAGAAAATTGCAGGGAATACAAAAATAGAAAAATATAAAAATAGAAAATAGAAAAAATATACTTTAACTTTTCCCATACAAGTTTGCCGAAGTACAAGATAAAAAAAACGTGATCAAAATTAGTCTAGTTTTTACCTGTGTCACATTTAAATAACTGAACTTGTCCGACTCATAATTGGAATGTTTTAAAGGTACGGATCTTTTAATTTATCATTTATGGACAACATTATTCTTTCAATTCAATTCAATTTCTTATTCAAACTAGCTTCCAACTGCGTCTCCGTCCGCGCAGATGTCGGTCTTTTACTTCAAAAATAAAAATAACATAAAAACTTTTACTGGTATCACTTTTTTATATAATCTAAATACAAAAAATAGGAACAACTCTTGAGATCAACTAAAAAAAAAACAACATAAACTAAACTTCTCTAAAAATTTAACCACTTTAGTTCTACGTTTGGTACCTACAATATGTTACATTTTTGGCGCCAAGTTCTTTACAAATGAATTATAAACACTTGCTAAACTTAAGGGAACACTTCAGGTCTTAACGATCACACAAATAACATCTTTCTCTTTTGTGGGTGCTTGTTTGGGTGGCGTCTTAAACTGTATCTTCTTTATCATAATGTTTTTTTTTTAGAAAATTTTCCATTTTTATCTCAGATCTAACGAAAAATGAGCGCTTTCGTTTATCCTGTTTTGTACAAAGTAAATACGTTAGTTGTTAAATACCAGACATAATGTTTCTAATTTACTGTCAAAAGTAAAAATTGTCAAAATGAATAAACAATAATACAACCATTCTGGGAGTCGAGGGTCATTTTATTTCATTTAGAGCGATGCGTGTCTGTCACTCGCCGCACCCCGCCACCCCCGTAACGAGATTACTTGAATGCACAGGATTGCAGGGCCTTAGAACTCAAAGTTAAAACGCGAAATTCGACACTCGGGGTCAATTTTGACCCCCGACTCCAGCTAAGAATTAATACATTAACCGTACTATTAAATTCTTAAAAAATAGTTAAATGTTGGAGCTGAAAATTTAGAGTATTTAAATAAAAATGTTTTATTTTCGTGTCATACTTTATTTCGCAAGATATTTCTTCAAATTCTGTTCGATCATTAGTTTACTTATAGATTTAAGGTTTACTACAGGCTTTTCTCTACCCAATGTATTATTTTAAACTGAAATGTTGCATCCATTAGCATAAAACTGTGTTTTTTACTGAATTGGGACAGTACTCGCCCTCTTAAGTAGAAATAATATTTTTTGTAACTCAATTTGGCTAAACAGCCAATATTGACATTCATCGAAGTTTTGGACGTTACCTCTTTGTCAAGCCAACCAAACAATTTTCTATTTTGTTTACTATCTTGGCTAAGACAGAAACAAACTGAGCCCACATACATGATGACGTCTGATTTCGTACGACAAAACGTGGGACTTAGAAACACAGTTACATCTTACGCAACGGTATCGTTTGCGTCCCACGCGTCAGAAACAGATAAAACGTCGCTAGAGATGAACGTTACCAACAATTAAATGGGAACAGAATTTACTACTTGGAACTAACGTCTTCTCTTCTTTTTTATTTAATGATTATTTTGAAGATGTCAAATATATTTCTTTTTTATGGAAAAAAGGACGTTTAGGTGACGTCAATTTTTAATCGACTTATCAGATCGCTTCATGTAAATTCTAAATTACGGAACAGGTCCAGACGCTATAAAAGGATCAGCCCCTCATCTGTGGATTTTAATTGTGGCTCCATAAGTCAACGGCACTGAAGAGAAGAAAAAGTTACGGAAGAACTGGTATCTGGTGCTTGCTGACTGCTGTCTGGTGCTCCTTGGTGGTGGATTCAACGAACCTGGACCAGCGACAGCTGCCCCGCCGGTGTACTTCTCTGGCCGCCTTCCCAGCTGCCCACTTCTACTACTGCTCCTGGCTGCTGAGGTAACATGCCACGGGGTCCCTCTACTCCAGCCGCTGAGGCCTACAGCAGCGGTCCTCCGTGCTCCGCTTCTTGCACAATCGACAAGTCTTCGAGCCACCGACGTATCCCATGCCCATCTTAGTTTTCGTTTTGCCGGCAGTAAGTTATAGTGTATAGTGCACAGACTTTTTATTGAGACTT
This sequence comes from Calephelis nemesis, assembly GCA_002245505.1. NCBI lineage: Eukaryota > Metazoa > Arthropoda > Insecta > Lepidoptera > Riodinidae > Calephelis > Calephelis nemesis. The sequence continues at coordinate 4,894 of NJDD01000375.1, forward strand.
TTATTTTTAATATAGTGTTTTTCTGTTTCGATTTTTATTTCAACCTCCCCATATCAACAGGATTCCCTACTAACAAACTACAAACCTTATGTAAGTTTGACTGTTTTGTTTGTTCATTTTCTGTGAACATACTGGTGGATGGTAGCTGAGCCATCCCCTCTCATGTGGCTTGCAACGTAGCCACACGTTTTCCTATAAATTCAAGGGAGTCTCATAAATTCAAATGTCATCATGCACCGTATACGTTGCACACGTGGCCTCAGGATGTTTCTACCTTAAATATTCCAACAACAAAATTATATATAGGCTTATTGGAAATGTGTCCCGATCCCGTCAAGGGATTGTAGATGAGGTCACTAGCTAACTAATTACCCATGAGTATGCGAGGAAAAAGTGAACCAATCACGATTTATATTTTCTTTCCTTTTTTTTAAAAAAAATAGGGTAATACAACTTTCAAAACAAGATTTAAAAAAAACGCGGCGTATTTTAGTATAATTATTTATTATCCAGTTACAGCTTACTCCAGTACATTATATAACACACTAAAATAAATAAAAAAAATCCATAGTTTTGAAATAAGTGATAGAAAACTCTAAATTTTTTATGATATTTACAATGTTATTTGGAATAAAGTGTATTTTTTTTTTCAAAAAATCACCAATGTACTTGGACGGCAGAACATTTCAAAGACATCTACACATTATTAGCTATCCAACAATATACAACATTTACACAAAAAGTTACATAATAATTTTAATAAAGATTAATAAACATAAACAGGAAATGAACCTTGAATTTGAAATTTTCATTTTAATCAGTGCCAACATTTTATAGCTGTAAATCAATTAGAACACTAGATCTAGCTTTGCCTTAAAATGATTTACAGCTCATTGTCAAAGTGAGATCCTCTATTCCTAATGCAAATACGCATTCTCTTCCTAAGACTAGTTGTCACTACAGCACTTGACAAATTATTTTTTATTAGTTTTGCTGCACTTACAATACGGCTTCTTAGCTCTTCTGTTGTAGAGACAGGAAAAATGTAGACTAAACTTTTCATATGCACCCAATCGTAATAGTCCATGGGCGTAAGGTCTGGGGATCTTGCCGGCCAAGGGATCCTCCTCTACCGATCCACCGGTCGGGAAAATTTGCATTTAACTACTGTCTTACGATAATTCTAAAATGTGCCGGACATCCATCGTGTTGGCAAATCATTTCCTGTCACGTTTGTAGAGGCACGTCTTCAAGCCGAGAAAAAATATCCTCTCGCAGAAAATTTTCATATGCTGCACCCGTTAAATTATTTGGCAGAAAATGCGGTCCAATTAAATAATCATTTATTATTCTCATCCACAAGTTTAGAGAAAAGCGTCGCTGCGATCCTTGCGACCTCTTTTTGTTGGGATTTAGTTCTGATTTTTGGGGCTAAAAAATGTGCGTTATGGTAATTCGTTATACCATCTTGGTCAAATTTCGACTAGTGCGTCCATAAATTTTTTTAGAAAGCTTAGATTTTCCGCATCGGCATTCAGCATGAATCTGCAAAAATCCAAACGTCTGGCAGGATCTCCTTCTTCAATTACGTGCACTGGCGTATAATGATATGGATACAACGCAGCTGTATGGACGGTAAACCAAACTTTCCACTGCGACATGTCTAAGCGGTTCGCCGCCACATTCGTGGATATCGTAGGATCTTCTTGAAAAATACGAAGTACTGCTTCTTCGTCATCTGGGGCATACACGCGTGGTCTACCAAAATCAGTATGTCGCCTTTTCACGCTTCCCGTCTCTCTGACTCGTCGAAACACATCAATAAAAACAGTGTTATCGGGTATTCGGCGATTAGGACAGCGACGCATGTACTCACGACGAGCAGCTGCAGCATTGCCCTGTGGCATTGCCGCAACAATATCCGTAAAAATACATGATATCGGCCTATTCCTCATTAGAGAACAAATTTCGTTGTGCAGACATCACAACCCTTTAATATCGCCAAGTCAGTATAGAGCAATCAGTCAAAGTCCAGTTCACAAGCTAAGTCACAAAAGATACTAGAAACAGTCCAGTGAGTAGTGCCAGGTCAAATAATAAGAATAATCTTGTGTATTTAAGAGGTATCCGTAACGTACGAGTGGTAGAAACAGACTACTTGAAGACTTATAAAGTGCTTTACAAAGTTTGAAGCCTTTTATCTTAACGAATTTTGCACTAATACAATATGTCACCGCTTTTGTTAGGTAAACATAAAAGCAGATAAAAAAGGGATAGAGCACTATAGCAGATCACAGTGATATAACGACAATTACTCTAATATTTAAGGACTAATATTTTTTTGGTTTATTTTTAAAATACCATTATTGGCATATAATGTACAATAGATAAACATATTTTATATCAAATGTTAAGCTATACTGCCGTTAAGCTTCGTGACCCACATTAAAGTCTAACTATTTCAGTTTACGGCGTTATTGCGTAACAAACGTTATCGAAACGTATTAAAAAAGAATAAAAGTCAAAGTCTTTTAACCTCTTTCTAATGTGCAAAAGAACTTACAACGGCAATCTAGTGAAGCAATCGTAAGAAAAAAAAATATCAAAATATAAGTTAATGAACTGTAGCGGCTATATTGACTCTTAAAGTTACTTAACGACGTTTATGCTTATTGCACACGGGAAGAAAAAGTATTTAACGGCATTGTTATTAAACTTATTTCTAAAACTATTCAATATTTCAAAAATCGCGTATTACAGGTCGATAGAGAATTTTTTTCTTTATAATATTACATTGAATGTTGAAATTCAATCAAATGTCAGTTAACGGCATTCTAGTTATGCTACGGCAGCAATAATGTGTAGATGTTTTTAACATTGGTTAATTTTTGAAGAAATTTACACTTTATTCCTAACAGCATTGTAAAAATCATAAAAAATGTAGAGCTTTTTATATCTTATTTCAAATCCATTAACGTTTTCAATTATTTTACTGTGGTGTATTATTTCTCTTGTACATTAGGAATAGAGGATCTCACTTTGAAAATAGCTGTAAATCAATTTAAGGCAACGCTAGATCTAGCGTTCTAATTGATTTACAGCTATAAAATGTTTGCACTGACTAAAATGAAAATTTCAAATTCAAGGTTAATTTCCTGTTTATGTTTATTAATCTTTATTGCAATTGTTATGTAACTTTTTGTGTGAATGTTGTATCTTGATGGATAGCTTATAATGTGTAGATGTTTTTAAAATGTTCTGCCGTCCAAGTACATTGGTGATTTTTAGAATAAAATTACACTTTATTCCAAACAACATTGTAAAGATCATAAAAAATGTAGAGTTTTCTTTCACTTATTTCAAAACTATGAATTTTTTTTATTTATTTTATTGTGTTTTATAATGTACTTGAGTAAGCTGTAACTAGATAATAAATATTTATACTAAAATACGCCGTAGTTTTTTTTAAATCTTGTTTTGAAAGTTGTATTACCCTATTTTTTTTAAAAAAGGAAAAAAATATAACTCGTGATTGGTTCACTTTTTCCCCGCATACTCATGGGTAATTAGTTAGCTAGTGACCTCATCTACACCCCCTTAACGGGATCGGGAGACATTTACAATAAGCCCGTCGGAGGAAGCTATGAATCGAGTTGATTGTTGGTTGCAAGCTGTTCGTTTACGTTTTCATTCTTTTATATTGTTCTGTCGATGTAAAACCTTATTATTATAAAAAAAATATGAAAATGTTAATCATGTGCAGGCCAATAAGAGCCGAGCTCATACGACCAATCAGAGTAGAGTAAATGCCTCGAGCGGGGTCGAGGCTCCTGGAGACTCCATCTTGATTTTGGTAGAATTGTGGTTCAGTTTTCAGTTGCTTTATTTGGATGGAATCGAAATGGACGGTTCGAGTTGGATCCTTGAAAGTATAGTGTGCATTCAAAGTCGGATCGGTGTCTTGAACCCACTGCTCGGACTAATTTTTGATTTTCTTTATTTTGTAAAATTTTAATTAAAATATTGTGAAAAGAAATTGATGACTGATGAGTCGCCTCTGTGGTCTAGGGGTCCGGGTGTTGGATTTGACTGCATGAGGTCCCGGGTTCGAATCCCGGGTCGGTCAACAAAAAGAAAAATTGGATTTTTCCAATTTTCTAATAAAAAAAAATGTTGGTCGGGATTGGAAATGTGCCCGGTTGGCGATAGGCTTGCCACCTATCACATTGTGGGACTTAGTATCTTCGGCTAGCCGTGGGTGCCCTGGTTGTGCCTCTGCCTACCTCTTCGGGGATATGGGCGTGAAGAAATTGATGACGCCTAATCTTTAATATAATAGTAATCTTTAATAAAAGTTTTTGTATTTTTCCTGCAGTACCTTGCTTTTACCTAAATTATATCACCCTACCTAAAATTTTGCATTCTGACTGTACAAATATTGTTTAACAAAAGTTGCGGGGCAAACGCCACTCAAAAATACTCGTAATAAGAACAATTGACGTGGTCGTTTCAAACGGGGCAAACTCCTACTAAGCCATTTATTTGACCGATAAATTAAATTTTAATTAAGTACCAGCTTTGTGGGAAATGGCTTGCAAATGGTTCAGCAGGTCCCGGTCTACCGACAGATATAAATATTTTCACCAAGAGGGTCAGATAATATAAAATTGTGTTGAGTATTCCCAATGCCCCTAATTAAGAACACACCCATGAAAATATTTAAATGTGTAGCTACAAGAGCGAAGTAGATACTACCTAATACCTATATCCGTGCGACCGAATACCTACTGTTTCATGGCAAACGAATCTCACAACAAGTGTTGGCGATGTTTGTAAACATTGAAGGTTCTGTAATTGGGTACAAATAATTGTAACGATAAGCCACAGCTTGGTTTAGATAACAGCTCACAACAGTTAAACAATGCTTGCAGTTAACAAATGGAGGTCTCTTTTCATCATCGGTATGAATAAAGCAATATAGTTTTTTATAACTTTTTTACCTATCATATACTAATAATACGGGATCTCTGGTGGACTTTTAATCGCTTATTACTATCAAACTTATTTTTTGTGAGTAGCTTCCTAAACCTAAACTAGAAAGCAGGTATTAGCGTTAAGTAGGCAAGGAAAAAATCGGCCAACTATTAATTTTATAAAACATCTTACGCTCATACTTTTGTAGACTTAAATATTTATAGTACCTTAGTTATAGGTATATTATTAACTTAAATATTTATAGTACCTTAGTTATAGGTATATTATTAAATTTATAGTACCTAAGTCTACCAGGCATCCTCCCTGTAGACGTTTTTTTGCTTATTACTATCAAGTTTATTTTTAAGAGTAGCTTCCTTTTGACTAGACGTCCAAGATTTTTCGTTACAGTAATGTTGGTAAATGGTAGCTTAATACGGGTATTAAGGATGAAATATATTGATTTGACGAATTTCAAAAAATACTACTTAGGTACTGAATTTTTTTGTTGTTAATAATCGAGATAATTATTTATATAACGTGAAAAAGTATTTGTCCTAGAAATGTAAAGTTCTGTCAGGGAGAACCGAAGCTGTTCGCGAACACTGAGCTTGATAATAATTATTTTTACATTAAATAATAGTACCACTACTTTTGAGCGTCTAACCAAGATCACATACCACGCAATTTGTAGGACAATGTGAGTGGTAAGCTATGCAAATGTTAGCTAACTAATAAAAAAATTAGCTGGTTAGTAATTATTTTTCATGACCTTTTTTATGATAAGTGTTGGAGAGAGGGAGAGGAGTTTCTAACAAAACTTAATATTTTGTAGGACAAATGTTTTTTCACGTTATTTAGATAATTGTCTCGAGACAATTGATAAAAAAATCGATTTTTTTTTAAATTCGTGAAATCAACATGTTTTATCCTTGCTACCCGTATTAAGCTACCATTTACCAATATTACTGTAACGAAAATCTTGAGCGCCTAGTCAAAAGGAAGCTACTCTTAAAAAAAACTTGATAGTATAAGCAAAAAAACGTCTACAGGGAAGATGCCTGGTAGACTAAGGTACTATAAATTTAATAATATAACTATAACTAAGGTACTATAAGGGCCACTTGCACATTCTCGGGTTACGGTTAATATTGAGTTAAACTGTCAAATATAAGGTGATTTAACCCTAGTTAGGGGCTAACTTAGTATTAAATACTTAAACCAGGATCGTGCAAGTGGCCCTAAATATTTCAGTCTACAAAAGTATGAGCGTAAGATGTTTTATAAAATTAATAGTTGGCCGATTTTTTCCTTGCCTACTTAACGCTAATACCTGCTTTCTAGTTTACCGGAGATAGCGCCGTCGAAGGTCTACTCGACCTCGTTCCTGACGCAGGAGAAAAATGAATATCCGAATTAAAGGCAGAGAATTGCGAGATTTGTGAAATTTTAGTTCTATCTATCGTTGTCTATCAGTACAAATAAACAATGAACGGTCTCCGGCAGGTGCGTCAGTCGCGGTATCCAACGCGGGCGAGCCGTTTACCCCAGCGCCGGGATCTATCCCTTTCATGGTAAATTATTTTATACTACATTATATTCACACAGGACGTATCCGAGTAAACACAATCAATGACGTGCCCCTGCCAAGACAACTGAGGGCCTTTCTTATATTTTGGGCTTACTTAGAAAAGATAGACTCAAACTCAAACTCAAAATATATTTATTCACATGGATCTGTACAAAGATTCTTGTGACGCGTCTATAACTATAATGCTAAAAACTACCACCGGATCGGAACGCGGCCACACACTGAGAAGATCCGGCGAAAGAAACTCAGCGGGCTTGTCTTTTTTTTTATAAATAAAATTTACAAAAGTATATTACATTTCATTAATCTGTAGAGATTGTATGAGGAGCAATTAATCCCAAGCATTTCTGTCTTCTAAATATTCTGAAATCTTATAATAACCTTTACCATACAACTTAGATTTAATACATTTTTTTGAATTTATTTAATGGTAAGTGGTAATATGCTCGGGAAGTTTATTGTAAAAACGTATACATTGGCCCATGAAAGAATAACTGATTCTGTGGAGACGAGACTTATGCACAACAAGATTGTTTTTATTCCTCGTGTTTACCGCATGTACATCACATTTTTTCTGAAACGAATTTATATTTTTTGGCCATAATATACTAAATTTTCAAAAATATATTGAGAGGTCACCGTTAGAATATTTATTTCTTTAAACTTTTCCCTGAGGGAAACTCTTGGGCCTAAGTTATAAATTGCCCGTATAGTCCTCTTTTGCAAGACAAATATTGTGTTTATCTCAGTTGAGTTTCCCCAGAGAAGAATGCCATAAGACATGAGGCTGTGAAAATAACTAAAATAAACAATCTGTTAAATGTCTAATTTTCTTAACAGCGTAAGCTGCTAAGCTCAATCTGACGGCAAGCTTTGCAATGTGGCCATTGTAACTTTTTATCTACAGTGATTGCTAAAAATGTGGTGGAATCTACTAGGTCCAGTTTGTTCCCATTGAGTTGTACATTGATATCTGTCTGCCTTACATTAGGCATTGAAAATTTGATGCACTTAGTTTTTTTTTCGTTTAGAAAGAGATTGTTTACATTGAACCAGTGTACAACCTTTGAAATCGCATCGTTCGTTTCGTCATACTTACCAAGTTGTCTTTTCACTTTAAATAATAGTGAAGTGTCATCCGCGAACAATACAATTTCGTGTTTGTCTCTTACGTAGTAAGGCAAGTCGTTTATGTATATAAGAAACAAAAATGGTCCCAGAATGGAGCCTTGGGGGACACCCATGTTAACAGCAGCACCTGTCGATTTTACACCATTAATCTCAACTTTCTGAATTCTCCCGCTCAAATAAGAAATCAGAAGATCGAGTGACTTATTTTTAATTCCATAATGGCGAAGTTTCCTGATCAGAGTATTATGGTTAACGCAATCAAATACCTTGGACAAATGACAGAATACACCGAGTGCATCCTGAGAGTCCTCCAAGACTTCATAATACCTATACATTTTCCGATTCCGTCACTAGTTTAATGATAAAATTATCTAAACTCACCTGGTCCGGTCCTATTAAACATACTTTCCTACAACAGGAAGTTCTAGGAAGTACTAAATTATACAAATCTGAAATTTGGTGTGTTAGCTAATATTATTTCCCATAATATATAGGGTGGGCACCCTGTATAATATCACCACCAGTGTATAAACTACGGGATGACAATTTATACGAAATTTGTAGGTTTTTTAACCCCCGACGCCAAACGGGGGGTTTGTAAGTTTGACATGTGTGTGTATGTGTGTGTGTGTGTCTGTCTATCTGTCTGTCTGCATGTGCCATCTTGCCTCTTCAGCGGATGAACAGATTTTGATGCGTTTTTTTTTGTTTGAAAACTGGCATGTTCGAGGAGGCTCATGAAGATCTGTCTCGGTATTCAAGGTCAACTGCTCATTTGCAGCTTTTACATATCGGAATGAATAATATACGCACTATGTGTATTAATTTAACATTGACATTGACATAAGTTAACAAGTATGGCACTTAACTAAATTAAGTTTTCCATACGTACATGGTACTACTGTATATTCATGGAGATATTCGAAGAATTTATGACAGTTCCACCAAACCAACAACAATTCTTAAATTAATGTTTTTTAATAATAAATTTCGTTTAATTTCCAAGTTAAGTGACAAATTGACGGTTGCAAATATTGAATTTAAACAAGCTCATAATGACGTGGATGTTCTCATAATTGAATCAGCAATAGAAAAATGCAATGCAACGAACCCAACAATTGTAGTGGGTGAAAATGTTGATCTGTTGGTTCTACTTACTGTCTATCAGCTTACCCAAAACGCCAAAACTGTATTTTATTTTTACATGCGATAACCGGTTGCGATACTACATCAGCAATGAACAAACAGAAGGGGCAAAAATTCAGTTTTAAATTTTTTGAAAAATAAATTTAATTGACTGCGAAAGTCTTTACGGACATTGATTCTCCACCTCATTCAATTATTACGAAAGGAATTCGATTCTTCTTGCAGTTTATGGAGCTCCAATAAAAATCAATTGTATTAATAAGTACAGATATTTAACATTTGTCTTTTGTAAAAATCAAGTGCAGCTATCTTGTCTTCCTCCAACATCGGCATCTGCTATTCAGCACTTATATCGGGTATATTATCAAGTACAGACATGGCAAGGTAATCAACTTAACCCTGAAGACTCGGGTTGGAAATTAGTAAATAATATTCTGGAACCAATTACAACTTTTCTTCCCCCTGTACTTGGAAAACTCCTTAATACAATTTTTTCAATTGCAAGAAAGGTTGTAGTTCTAAATGCGGCTGTAGAATAGTAGGGCTACAGTGTTCACCTGCATGTACCAATTGCCGTGGTCAATCTTGTTCAAATGTAGAGTTAAGTACAACAGAGGATGATTCATGTGATGCTGAAGAAGAGACTACTGATATATCATTATTTGAACAATTTATGAACACTCAGCAAGGTGAAGAAGAAGAAGAAGAAATCGCAGAAGACATGATTGTTGAAGTTAACTATAACGAGTATGAATCAAATTAAAGTATCAAAAGAAATAAAACTAACAATCACACTCCATAAACATTATTAACCCGAATAATCTCCACGCAGTGAAATAAGTATTGTGACAAAAAATTAAACGTAAATGCTAAACACGGTAAACCCTGGACACGTTAAAACAAAGACGTGGGTAGATTCCACGATCAAAAACAAGAAGGATGCATATCGAGCCGGTTTATCTAATGGTCCGGGCGCTCCTACGGGAAAAGGTAAAAGTCTACAAATCCTTTTTCACTTCCAATGTGCACTATCACCTTGCACATTGGAAGTGGAAAAAGATTTGTAGAAGGGGATTGCTTATGTTTGAATCCAAATTAACAGAAGATTACCACGAAGAAATGGACGGCGAAAAGTTTAAAACTGTTTCAAAAATATCATGCATAAACTTGAACCGGGAAGTGTTGTCGTCATGGATATTGCACCTTATCACTCAGTTAAATCTGAGAAGATACCGACACCTTAATGGAATAAGCAGCAAATAATAGACTGGCTTCAAAGTAAAGGTGTGATATCCATATACAATGGATATTAGTTATTTAAAAAAAGGAATTTATTTTAAAAGTTGGTGAAATTACCCGCAATATAATAACTATTTAATCAACGAAATCGCTAAAGCAAATGGTATTGCAATTCATTGCCCTATTGAGTTGGTGTGGGCCCAAATAAAAAATTCTATTGCTGCCAATAGTTCAACTTCAAACTTAAAGATGTAGAACAGCTGTTTTATGACGCAACAGCAACAATATACGCCAATAAATGGAAGAATTGCTGTAACCATGTGACTGGTGAAAAAATACATGTGGGACTTAGATGATTCTATGGAATACCCGGTGCAGAATTTTTTTATTATACACGTTAATGAAAATTCTGACGAATCTGCTTAGTTATTATATTAGGTAGTTGATTTTAATATTTGAAAATATTGTAAAAAAATTGGTTTCATATTAATGGTTTAATTTATACCCCAGTATAAATAGATCTTTACTTTGCAGTTGCACTGATGCGTCACTATTTTCTTAATGCTTTGGAAAAAATAATTTCTTAATAACCAAATTGTCATTGTCAGTCATGTTGTTTTCCATTTTGGTATACATTTTATTTAGCTAAATCCCTTTCAAAGAACATAATTTTATGCCAATATTCTAAATTATGTATTAATTTCTGAGTCTTTGTCACAAATAATTCAACATAAAGAACGTAAACTAATAAGAGTAAATGCAGTTAAACTTTGTCCAAGGATAATTTTATAATAACCATTCCTAAAATATTTGCCTTAATTTTTTAACTTAAATTTAGAGATAACGTAGTCTTAGAAACATATACACGCCCGTGCCAGTCTATGCCAGTTTAGCGAAACTTACCACCTCAATCTTTTTGTATAGCTAGAACATAATATTTTGTGCAGCGTCCATCACACCTTGTGTACGTCTACAACCATCAGGCCGACGTCGAGTGTGGCGTTATAGGTCAGCAGATTGGGACGGGATGCGATCTTTTTTTGCATCTTACCCATGGAGGCACATTAGCTTCTCGCAGGTTCAATTCAGACATCGTTGCTGATGCTGTCACTGATGAGCTGCTGCAGGGTATGGAACTTTATATTCTGTTCTCTTCAGTTCCCATTGGTCGCATATCCCAGCCTTGGTTCAGTCTTCCCTGTAAGATGGCACTTAGCCATAAGGCTACCAGGCCTGGGCCGCGGCAGCGAAGTTTTGTGATGAAAACACCAGCTCACTAAAAAGGAGTATAACTCTGCCTGTAGGTCTTTCAAAAGTCTGAGCATATTGACAGAATAGGCGAGAAATTCCCCCGTGTTGCCCGGGCTCCTTTGTAGAATAGACTATCTGCCTTCCTGCGCCAGGCAGATCGTAAAAGGCGAGCATAGGCTTACTAACACCGTGACATTTAACTATGTGGTAGAATTTCGCGGCGACTCAACCGGATTGGTACCACCGCCTTACCTATTCCTGCCGCCATAACGTCATGACGTGTTCCGGTTCGGAGGGTAAGGTAGCCGGTAAACTTACTTTTGCTCGAGGCCTAACATCCCGGCCTCTGGTTGGCAACGCACCATTACCACCTTTGGTGTCTCTAGGCGACGTGAATTTCTTACCATCAGGAAATCCCTCTGCTTGTTTGCCTTCCAACGTCATAAAAAAAAAAATAGCCCGCTTACCTTCGGGAACAATAGCGTTCTGGGGGGTTACCATAAGCTCTTAAAACAGTATTATTTCAATAATACTTATTGTCATCGGAGAAAGACAACCTTATGACATACAGCATAAAGTTGCTTATAAAGGCGGATATTTAGTAAGATGGAAGTAATACTGCTATAAACGTTTATGGTAGGGCCCCTGGTCTCTAGCCAAGGCTGTCCAAGGAAATTTCACAAAGCCATCTTTACCATCTTTACACCGGAGTGATGCCTCGCTGGTCCATGCTGTGAAAGAGAAAGCCGAACTTCTAGGCTCCCTTTTTGCTTCCAACTTTAGATGACCATAGAAACACGCCGCCGACCATCCCGCGGTGTGAAGTGTCTAAGCCAGAATTAAAGTTTCTGCAGAGTTCAGTGCGTAGAACGTTTTATTTCATTGGACGTCAACAAGTCGAGTGGGCCCGATGGCATTCCTTTGATTGTTCTCAAAATGTGTGCTTTAACGCTACTCTTTCGGCTCTTGTTTTACTTTGACCGGCATAATATATCTCGGGAACATCTCATTTAGAACCAGAACCAACTTGTGACAATCTTTTGTCTGAAATTTCGTTTTGGGGTCAGCAAAATCGGGTGCAATTTAACCTTTTTGTTGGATTCCTTTCGTCGCATGTCCTCGATTTGAGAGCGTTCCCTAACTGCCACAGCCTGCATTTGTATACTTGGCGTTGACATTTCAAGTAATGTTCAATTTCGTGGTCATCTGGAGGAGAAGGCTAAAATAGCCTCTAAAAAACTTAGTGTGCTCAGTAAACCGAGACAGTATTTCAAGCCGACCCCTTATCACTATACAAAGCACAAATTCGGTCTCTGTTTTCAACTCTGGGGCAGGGGCTCCACAGTACCAGGTCTTTCCGTTTGACCGCAATCAACGTAGAACAATTCGAATTGTCAATGACCGGGCAATTGCCAATCGGCTTGATCCGTTGGTGCTACGTAGAGATGTTGGGTCCCTCAATGTTTTCTACCGCATCTATCATGGAGAATGTTCTGAGGAATTGTTTGGTTTAATTCCAGCCCCTGATTTCCACCTTCGGACTTCGCGACAGAGTTTAAAGTATCATGCCCATCATCTTGATGCGTGGCAATCTACAATTGTGCGATTCCGAAGAAATTTTTACCTCGCACAACACCTTTGTGGTTACCGAGGGTGGTATTCCCAAACAATTATAGCTTAGGGACGAAACGAGCGTACTCATTCCTTAAAGGTCGGCAACGCATTTGTGATACTCCTAGTGTTGCGGATGCCCGTTGGCGGCGGTGATCATTTTCCATCAGGTGACCCACTTGCTCTTTTGCCTCCTCTTGTATAAAAAAAGCCATTACACAAAATGTTCTACCAACATAATAATTTGAAATGATACCATGTGAAACAAACTCAAAATTAGTAGTTTTTTTTGTAATATGTAAACTTTGCACAATTTATTATTTTTTCAACAAAACTTACTAACGTGAACATCAATTTCGGGTTACGTTTTAAGTACAAATAATACTGATGTCATTACAAAAAATCATTTTGTCTTACCAAATGCAAATGTTACCTTTACAATATTTTTAATAAGTCATAAATGTTGTTTTTTTATTTCACCTAATTTAAAAAATGTTTTATCGCCTCTGTGGTGTAGCGGTCCGGCGTAGGACTTGACTTATTAAGATCCCGGGTTCGATCCCCAGGTCGGGTAAAACACAAATTAAAAATAGGTATGCATTTTTAATTTTCTAACAAAAAGAACGTACGTTGCCCGGGATTGGATATGTGCCCGGTTGGCTGCTGGACCTACATTAACGACAGACGTGTACACTTCGCGTTGCGTCAGGTCACGTATTAAAATGTTTTAGTGACCTGGACGGCAATAGTTCTGGATTCGTAGTCCGCGTATTTTTTTATGTTATTGTGGTATTTAATGCCACGTAAAAAGCCTAAAGTGTGCAAGGCGTCGAAGTATAATCTGATAGTATTATGAGTACACCTAAAATCTAGGTTCATGTCCCCCAATATAATAAAGGTTTGTATCTGTGGAAAAGTATCTATTGTGTTTGACATTTTTCCCCATGTTGGTCCTGGCTCCTTTGCAGAATAGACCATCTGCATTTCTTGCCAGGCAGCTCGAAAAGGTGAGCATAGGTTTATCATCACTAACACCGTGACATCTGACTAGGTGGTAGAGTTTCGCAGCGACTCGCCCGGATTGGTACCACCGCCTACCTATTCCTGCCGCCATAACGTCATGACGCTCGGCGTATATGTAAAAGCGAAAGAATTTAACATGGCGGCTCCTTACATCCAGGCTTTTGCTCTTTCACCTTTTCCAGGCATTCAAATCTTCTTTCGCAATCGAACGTAAGGAATTCGGAAGGATGATATTAACAGGGAAAAAAAGCAAATACAGCGGTAACGCCTTTGGTTTTTATGAACTGAAACCGTTTTTACACCTCACGTTAACTCTACTGACCCGAACGCAACGAAATTTTGATGTAATCACAACAAACCCAGTTTAATATTGTATGTGCTTATGCTAGCCCACTAAAGAAGTTTCCTGTCTTATGATTGAGTGCTGTGTTCTAGTAAGATATTTGATGACAACTAAGTGCTCTGGTCCGACGTAGGTAGAGAATTGAAGGCTTCCAGTTGTCTCCAGGTATACTACATGTCTCGGTACCGAGGCATCTGCGTGGGAACGCTGGTGGCGCGCACGGTGGCGATCACCGCCTGCGTGTGCGTTGTACACCCGAATGCTGAACTCCTGGACAAACGACCTATCACCGTCGTCGCCGGCTCCATGTACCGCCACCAGCGCCGCGGCATCCGCGTGCCGGTCACCAAAGTACTGATACCCAAGAGTGAGTGATTGCCCAGGGTCAACTCAACCTATTATTTTTTATGTGTACCAAGTACGAGTGTCGGCAGCGGAGTGTTCCGGAAAAAAATGTATATTTTCAATTTTCTGGTAAAATTAACCTTCCCGGGATTGGATAGGCTTGCCACCTATCACATTGCGAGACTTAGTGACTTCGGCTAGCCGTGGATGCCCCGAAGATACTTCATTCAAATGGTGTAAAACTACTAGAAACCTACTTTAATTTCCATATTATCGTGTCTAAGTGGGCATGCCAAAAATGGTTTTTTTTTCTAAATTTCTCTGGGGATCCATCATCAGATTCTGACCTCGTGGGTCCACTTGGAAAGTAAGCCATTTCAAATTATCTGTTTACAAATAGCAAAGAAGTCGATTAAGGCACATGAAAACATAAAAGTCTAATAATATAATAAGTCATATTATAATCTCCTCTTTTTCTAGTCAGCTGAAAACGTAAGATGTTGAAACTCGCGAACAATCTGAAAGTTTATTTCGTTTATTATGTGAATTAGCAATTACAAAGCCTATTTTGTATATTAATTTTTCTAAAACAATTTCATTACTTCGAATTAAACGGACCTTATTTATGGCAAAAGTCAGCGCACAAGTTCGGGGCTCTCCCGATGGTAACACACTGCCGCAGCTCCAGAGATACCATGGTCGCAGTCCTGTGGTCAGGGTGGGGGCCTATTAAGCCAGCCTACCGTTTTTTTAACGTTTTTAAATTATACTAGCAGCCCGTCCCGGCTTTGCTACATGGACGGACTAATTTCTAACTATTCGTAGAAATCCCGTATCCTTTGTTTATCAGCTATAATTTGAGCTTCTTATGGTAAAAGATTGTTATTTCAAATCGGTCCAACTGTTTCGGAGGCTATTATATAAAAACAAACACGCGAACAATCCAACCTTTTCTCTTTAACATTATAGTGTTGATGATACACCTATCGGATACAGAAATTGCGAACATTCTTAATTAAGTACTTCGTCATACTTACATATCAGTTTCGACAGTCATAGCAGTCTCGAACTCACGTGCATCGTACTGGTGAGCATTATAAATACAGTAAATCGACAAACTTCAAAATTCCGTAGTGCAGTCGAATTTTTCGAATCGCTCCAGTATCTAGTTTCGGAGCCTATTCAATATAAATAAACAATCAAATATTTTCTCTTTACTATTCAAATAGATTATATAAATTAATAGAACTTATGTAAAATCTATACTAGAAAGTTGAGCGAAGCCGGGTCAGGTCGCTAGTTTAATATAAACTTTAATATTTTTTAGATTTTTCTTTTCTCTAGAATTACATTTTTAATTTCGTAATATATTTAGAATGGATTATTCGATTTGAATAATTTAAAAAGTAATCTCAAGGCACTGCAACAGTCTTGAATATGGAATTTGTGTGCGACAGCGCTTGCGTTAAACGAAACGGGATAATAATGGCACTGTGCGCACAACAGTATAACG
The DNA here is from genome assembly GCA_002245505.1 of Calephelis nemesis. Taxonomy (NCBI): domain Eukaryota; kingdom Metazoa; phylum Arthropoda; class Insecta; order Lepidoptera; family Riodinidae; genus Calephelis; species Calephelis nemesis. The sequence continues at coordinate 21,061 of NJDD01000375.1, forward strand.
AAACGGGATAGGTCAGCTTCGGCGGAGCAAGTGGACTTTATATTCTGATAAGAACACCAGCCACCCGATTGAACAACCACTGAAGTAACTTTCTAATCTTCCATTATTGAGGAAAAAGCTATATACTATAACTGGGCAGGCTATATCTCAAACCACGCACATTTTAGTAGTATATATTTACAGACAATTTAGAAAAAAATTACTATAACATTAAAGACTACTCTTATATACTAAACTATTAACATTAAATTATCTTTATCCCTGATGTAAATGACGTGACTTTGTTCGTCTTTTCTTAAAAAGATTTTCCCATTTCTCACCCAAACAAACTTAAAACCTGTCTCTTTCGCCTTTATCCGAGCCGCTGCATGGAGGTGTTAATTCCTGGGAGTTAAGTGTTCGGAGACAAATACTGGGACAGGCCGTCCCCCGATTCCTAGATGTTCAGAGTTCAATTTACTTTCACGATTCTTTTTATTGTGTCTAGTGACTGCGGCTAACAGCTCATCTCGTCGGCGCTGACTGCATAATTTAGCTATCACTGACCGGGAGCGATCGCTCTTCCCATCAAATTTCGCAATGCGTGTTACATGTAGGATATCAGTATCGGCTATTGGACTGTCCACAATTCTTCCTAGCTGCTCTACAGTTTTCGCAAGATTCTCTGATTTGTGTTCCGGGATTCCGTTGATTTCAATATTCGGTGCTCACATGTCTTGCTCCACTTGCTCCATACTATTTCTTAAGCTCTTAACCTGCTGTTCCAAAATATCGTTTTTCGATACTAAGCCGGCAATAACTTCATTTCTTTCTTTCACAGATTTTGCTAGTTCATCGTATTGTTTATTAAAAATGAAAGAGATTCGTGAAAGCCAGATATCTGTTGAGCAAAATTTGCCAAGTGTTTGGACACCAGTTGCTTGATGGTTTCCGTAATTTCTTGTTTAATAATGGTACGTAAATTATCCTCCGTGACATAGGCTTAACAACTTACGGATTTCGAACACTGTTTTTTAGAGCGAAGCGTGACGTAATCATCGCTGACACTATGATCGTCGTCAGATGCGAAAGGTCTACTCGTAACTCGCACAGGAGTGTTGGTATTAGAGTATTGGTTGGAGCCAAAATCGGATGATACCAACACTCCTGTGGTATTATCCGATTTTGGCTGCTTACTGCGGCATTCCTGACAGCTCCATTTTTTTTACGGCCGTCATCCATAACGTAATAATGCTTTGGCGTTATATTTGAACACGGCAAATTTTATGTGAAATAACATAAGGCGCATATCATAAATTCCTTTTTAGGTATTTCATTTTTACATCCATAACATATCTTAGCAGTAGATGCCATTTCTTGGTTTTGTTACTTTAGAAAGTCTACAAGAGCGTTAATAAAATCCTTTCTTATTATATTTTATATAAACTTAAGGAATATTTAATAATATTATATATATTTTTAATATACAATGAAATACGTAGCAAAAAAAATTAAAAACAAATAAAAGTAACAAAAGACAAAAAAAAAGTTTCAAATAAAAAGAAATTGTCGATGCACTCAGGATTCGAATTTGCAACCCACGACGATGCATACGAGATGCATATTCATTTTGTCGAACGTCTACACTACGCTGCCTGATGACATCCGGACGAAAACTGTGAGAGTCTTTGTACTAGTTGCTCGGCGTTAGACGGAGTCGTCGGTGTTATCTATATGTTCAAAGTCCAGTTTTTTGTTCTGCGAGACGAGTTAAATACGTTAACGGAGGATTTTAAAATTATTTTTGTGTTTTAACACTTACCCACACAAGGTTTTTTCACAACTTTTGCACAGTTTTGTAGCTTATTTTACACTGATTACGGTGATATAATTTTCACGAGTGAACTGTCAATTTAAAAATCTAAAAAACTTAAATTTAGAATTAAATTTGCTTAGAACTGCAACACAACATGTTAACCATTAATATTAAAAAGCGATTTAATAAAACTAAATAAATTTATGCTTGTATTCAAAGCTGAGTGTTTTCCAACTACCGACCTATCTCCTTTATCTTGAGTAAAATATTTAAAAAAAAAGATTGAATCAAATGTTTTGAGTTATTGGGTCGTATTTACCGACTTTGTATCTTTAAGATGTTTAATTGTACTAAAAGTAGGGTTTACACATATCGATTGGAACACGATTCAAATATTTCTTGCTTCTGTTAACTTTTTTTGGTTACTAAGTTAAAAAAACGTTTTATAGGTTTGCCATTACGTGACGAGTTAATGTTTCCTGCTGTCAATAACCACTTAAATAGAATCCTGGTTTGATAGAAGGTGTGTGATAATCGGTGACGGCGCTCCCGCCCTCTTGATCCAAAGGATGAACAGGTCTTAGATGCATGGGTTTACAATGGTCGTTGGCTTACCAATACCTTAGTCTAGGTTAAGTGCATTTCTTACTTACTTTTCGATGTTATTATTTTGTACAGTGAGTGAAGATAGAGGCGAGAGGAGCTTCATGATCCAAGCTTCCCCCGCGCTGCTGCTGTTACACCGCAAAGTGCCCGACGCCCTGGCCGAAGTGCCGCTCAGGGCGATCGGCCTCGACTTCAACGGCGAGGAGGTCCTCTCGCTCCACGAAGAGTGTCTTATGACTGGTTGGCACTTCTTCTACAAAGGAGTAAGTCGATTTACCTAACTTATAGACAAGCTTTGACCTCAAAAGTTGTGTCATGTTAAAGAAACGTTAAAAGCAAAGACCACAAGACGTAAACGGCAGTGTAAGGCAGATACTCGTAGGTGATAGGCCTGGTAGTGTGAAGTTCACCTTGCCGTTTCTTCTCTTGTCTGACTACGTTTGGAAATGTTGGTAGTGTACGGGAGATGGATCAAAATTAATCTTTTTTTAATTTTTTTTTATAAAATTTTTTTAACCTTGTAATAAATTAAAAATAAGTAGTTTTTTGGTTTAAAATATTATCATGTTTCTCTTGTGCAAATTTAAATGTTTGCACTCCTCAATGTAATAAATATTATGTTGGTAATATTAAAAAAAAAATCTTTACACATGCATTTCCCTAAGTATACACCAGAGACTGCTTACTACGATGCTACCCAGGGAAACTAAAACTAGAATTTCACTATCCCATACAACATTTTAAATTCTCTGACTAAACTTTAAAGCTTCCACAGGTGTATATACTCGTATATATTTGTGTGTGTGTAATGTATGTATGTAAAACGCATGCTTTGGCTACAGCTTTTCGAGCGGACGCATGTTTAGGGGACATTTGTATACTTTTGGAACTGAGCCCAAAGTATTTTATATGTAAAGCACATGATTTGCGGGCTTTCCCAAACTATCCCTTTATATTAAGTGAATAATTTAGAGACTGTTCCCGTAATATCCCTTTTTAGTAACTTATATTTTTGTTTGTGAGTTTGTAAACATGTCTTTACTTTGAAATCGGCATTAAACTGTAGTTTTTGGCGTCTGATTTGGCAGGATTGTTTCTAACCTTATATTTTTTAGTAACTAGTGATTGCATTCGATCCACTAAAGTACCCGTCATGAGAAGCTATAAATTATGTAAACAAACGTTTGGGAGTTAGCAACATTTGGTTCAAAGGAAAAAGTATTTTTTTTCTAAATATTTAACTATTAATTTAATTATATAAATATTTTAGATAACTTAAGTTACGTTTTGACGTTTTTTTCGTGGCAAATTGATTTCCTTAGATGACACTGGCTCCATAATACGTTAATACACAATAAAAAATAACAATATCGATAAAATTAAGGCAACAATTAACAACAGTAACAAAGTGATAACGAAAAGATAACAAAATTAACAATAACAACCAAATCCGCGATTTTCACAAAGCAACGAAAAACTTGAAAGTCGAATGACGCGTTTATTTCAAAATGGCGAACCGATGGTTTGCATTCCCGGCGACCGGCGCGTCCTCGTACCAAGAAACTCAAACGTCAGTCGTTAAATATGATCCGACTAAATTAAATAGGTTGCTACTTTCATATAATCCGTCTATATTTTTATTTCGATTGAATATGGTCAGTTCATTATTGTCTCGAAGTAAAAATAATTACTTAGTAAAAGATGTTTGTTTACATAATTTACAGCTTCTCATGGCGGGTACTTTAGGTATGAAACGTTTTGCATTCTATAAGACAAAATCACAATGATCTTCTATCGATACATATAAGAATGAATTGCAAAATTTGATACTAAGCTTAAAACTCGAGAACGGCTCGTTCGGTTTAGTTAATTGTTTATTTTGTCGTCGTAAGCGCAGGGAGGGTGTTGGTGATAGTCCCGGAGCATACGTTAAATACGTCACTACCAACTACCAATGAAACCACTACGCTAGAGTGTACAGCACTTGTACTTGTTGTTGCACAGTACAGCACAGTGTACAGCAACTTCCCCGGGTAAAGGCCCACCACCATACCTATTCCTGCCGTCACATTGACACTGTCATGATACGGTTCGAAGGGTAGGCGCATACGAAGGGTAGGAAATTAAGAACAAAGCCCTTGATGTCATGATCTCATACTTAAACAATAGAGTTCAGAGGGTTAAAATAAATGGTAAAACTTCTTCGGGTTCTGCGGTTGCGATTGGCGTACCGCAGGGCTCTATTCTTGGTCCATTTTTGTTTCTTGTATATATAAACGACTTACCTTATTACATAAGGGATACCCACGATATTGTTTTGTTCGCGGATGACACTTCACTTATATTTAAAGTGAAAAAAAAAGGCAATTGGGTAAGTATGACGAAGTGAACAATGCAATATCCAAAGTTGTACATTGATTCACGGTTAACAATCTTCTTTTAAATGGTAATAAGACGAAATGTATTAGATTTTCAATGCCCAATGTTAGGCTAGTAGATTCCAATGTACAACTAAATGGATCTAATCTGGATCTGGTTGAATCCACTGTCTTTTTAGGCATCACAATTGATAATAAATTACAATGGGGCCCTCATATTGAGAAACTGGCAAATAGGCTTAGTTCAGCAGCATTTGCAGTTAAAAAAATAAGAACATTAACAGATGTTGAAACGGCCCGAATAGTATATTTTAGCTATTTTCATAGTTTAATGTCTTATGGGATACTTCTTTGAGGAAATTCTGCAGATATAAATACTATATTTGTATTACAGAAAAGAGCTATTAGAGCTATTTATAATCTAAAAGTAAGGGATTCCCTCCGAGAAAAATTCAAAGAAATAAATATTTTAACCTTCAGTTCCCAATACATTTATGAAAACTTAATGTATGTTAAAAAAAATCTATGTATGTTTACAAAAAAAATGTGATGTTCACGATATTAATACGAGGAATAAAAATAATCTAACCGCGTACAAAACTCGTCTCCGTAAAATTAGTAAATCCTTTTTGGGTCAATGTATACGTTTCTACAATAAGCTGCCCATTGGTATTAGAGATCTACCTATAAATAAGTTTAAAAAAAATGTATCAAAGCAAAAATCAGATTGTAATTAGTAATTTTAATCTGATTATATTGTAAATATTATTATTGAAAAAAAGACAAGCCCGCTGAGTTTCTTTCGCCTGATCTTCTCAGTGTGAGGCCGCGATTCCGATCCGGTGGTAGTTTAAAAATGTCGACGCGCACAAATACCACTTGTATGGTTCATGTGGATAAAGATTATTCTGATTCTGACCCATGTGGTATCTGTTGTGTCTGCAGCTCACGATTGCCTCTTCTTCTTATGGATTCTTTTAATTTGACTACAAGCCACCTGCTTGTTCGCTATCATCAGCCGTTGTCGAAAATTCCGTACGTCAGTGTAAACAGCGAATGTTTCCGGCTTATAACTTATAGGTGGCAAGTGTTCTGGCGTCACCTACCTACCTTTTAAAAAGTTCATTTTTTGCTCACAATATTTAACAGACTATAAAAAGAAAAGGTTACCGATACAACTGTATGTTTGTTACGCGTAAGGGACTTGGCGTAAAGATATGTATGTATAAACCTATAACTCAAAAGTACTGTATTTGTGTAAACAATAATGGCGGAACAATGACATATATTGAAATTCATAGACAATCAATAGGGTTGAAAAATGTAGAAACATCTTTTGAACGATGTGACTTACCTCATACCCGGATTTTGCTAAAATTCAAATATTTCACTATCAATACATTCTTTTAAGGGTTTTATTTTGGATAAGTTGGTTAGAGAAGGACCTAGGATTTTTAAAGAATCTAAAATAAATACAAATGATCCCTATTAATTTAAAAGTTTTAATTTTATAAAAGAAAGAAGGTCAAGGTACATACCTACATGATCATATCACATAAATTGCAAAACTAATAAGGAATGTTCAATGACATAAAACTATACAACTGTAGGAACATATTTTTTTATAACTGTGATAAGTAATTATACAGAATTTAAAGATATTTTAAATAAATAAATGATATAAAAATCTTTTTAAAATATATAAACTTTTTTGGTAGTAAAGGAAAAGGTAAAAATTCAAAAACAATCTTAATTCAAATTAGCTTTAAGTACGTAGATCTATACGTCCTGTATATGTATATTATTATACTCTTTGATCTATCCAAAGATTCTCGTAACGCGTCTATATATTTCTAAATTCTACCACTGGATTGGAACGCAGCCACTCACTGAGAAGATCCGCCGAAAGAAACTCAGCTCAAAGTTTATTACATTTACAAATAATTTGTAGAGGTAAGAGGAGCAATTAATGCCAAGCATTTCTGTCTTGTAAATATTCCGAAATCTTATAATAACATTTACCATACAACTTAATTTTAATATATTTTTTAAATTTATTAAATGGTAAGTCTTTAATATACTCGAGAAGTTTATTGTAATAACGTATACATTGACCCATGAAAGAATAACTGATTCTGATGATAAAAGTAAAAGTTAGTCTTAATTGTGCTTAAATTTTTGTACAGCTAAGTAGTTGTAAGCTAATTTCTAGGACAAAATATACTCAGGCCACAAGTTTCTTCTGCAAAGAAACATCCGTGCTCAGTTCCTGAATATAGAGAAGAGGGCGTTGTGGTGTAACACGATATCGCTGATGTTCGAGAACGCTCTCGCCGCCGTGGGCTACCACAGCGGCCAACCAAAGGGCAGCAGGCTGTGTGTCAGAGATGTGAGTCATCTACACCTGAACATCTAAAAATAGTTGAACACGACTTCTAAGCTACCATAGCATCCGTCCGGATAGGTCATCATTGCTTAACAGTTTTGTGCCGCTATGTCGCCTGCACAGGCGTGGCCCTCGTCGTGTTCATGTTTGGCTGGTAGAGGAAATGTCATATTCACTTAGGCAAGAGTTTCATGCTCCCAGCTTCGGGTTGAAGATCATACTGATAAATTTTAAAATCAATCTTAGTTTTTGTAAGTAGTACCTACCTACTTCTAGTAATACTATGGAGGTATGCGATGTATGTCGTATGTCAACGATCCGGCGGCGAACGATATGTGAGGGCCGGCCACCATCCGCCGGCGACGCTTGCTCATGAATGCTAACCACAAGAACATGATTCACAGGTCCACAGGGTCGCACAGCCGTGTCACGTAAGTTCTTTACAAATTTCTAAAATTATTATCATTGCGGTGAGTGGTCGACTGCCGGAGTTGATACACTCTTGAACATATTCGAACAATAGATATTGTTGATTAGTAAGATTAGTAAGTGTAGTTGATTAGTAAGATTAGTAGTTATCGTGTAAGATTAGTGTAGATACACTAATCTTAAACGATACGAGTAATTGAAACACAAGGTTCACAACTCAATACTTTCGACGGTGTTCACAAACATAGCAATTTCGAGTGATAAGTTCGGCAGCGCTCGGTGGCGCTTAGCAGAGTTTGGAAAGTCACAAAGGATGGGAATGTCTCTCAGCTCAAAAATGCCTGTCCTTTTAAATAACACAAAGTTGGAATGTGATAACCCTATCCAATTTTTTCTTTTGGTTTTTAACCGAGTTGAAATTGGTTGATTTGATGGTATTTTTACCAATGCCTTGGTACCACCGTCTTACCTAGTAGTGCTGTTGCCATAAAGCCAGTGCCTGCCGTTGACGTGTCCCAGTTCGGAGGGTAAGTTAGCCGGTCAGCTTACCTAGTTTTGCTCGGGGAATAACATCCCGGCCTCAGGTTGGCAACGTACCATTACCACCTTTGGTGTCTCTAGGCGGCATGAGTTTGTTACCATCAAGAAATCCGTCAGCTTGATTACTTTCGAAAATATTAAAAAATGTGGAAAGATAGCAAAGAAGCACGCGACGCTTTTGTTGGTGAGCGACCTGTTGTCGGTCCACCATCCAGACCTGAACGTGATAATGTTATTAAGTCGGCTGAAAAGGGAAGGCGGTGGATCACGGGACTAGTAGCTGCACAGCACTCTACCTCCAGTGGTCTTCTTGGTAATAACATGTTTAAACTCTGCTATTCGAGCTGCCATGAAGGGAAGCAGATGGTTTATTCTTGGCAAGAGACCAAGGCCTAAACCTGTAAAAACGATTGACTTCGTCTGCCTACACTGATGATGTCCTCATTTTGTTGAAGTGTCATCAAAAAATAATATGCAGTCAATGAAATTGAAGTCAGCTTTTAAAGATAAACTATGGCGATCCGTTGCAGAGATCGTCTATTTAGGTATGAAATTGCACTGTTTATGCGCTAGGGTATCTACGGAGCGCCGCTGATCTGCCGCGGCCGAGTAGTGGGTTTGATGACGGCCCCTGACGCACAATGGACCAACTGCACCGGCTTCAGCAACATCATACACGCTCTCGGCGCCGACTACATCCGGAACTTCATGCTGTGCACCAGCTCGTGAGCCATCTTTGCCTACGTCACCCGCTCCTTTCTATACTCGACATAACTCCGGAAGCGCATTAATATTATAAACACAAAAATCTGCCTGTTACGCTTTCACTAATTAACTTCTGAATCGATTTTGATGAAGTTCGACATGTATAGTTAATGAAGCGCGTTTAAAGTAAAGGACAATACACAGGAGGTTAAAGTTGATATAAAATGATCTTGCATGGTGATAAAGTTTGAGGTGAATAGATAGTATGTAATTGGACTGAGTGAGCGGAGGTCACCGGGCCCGGTGATTTTGCGGTGTACGTTTGTATGTTTGTCTGAATGACGACGACGACCACAGTTTCCGAGTAGCCGATCTCATTGCATTTTGGTGTGTATTTTCAATTACGAACATAAACTAAACCGGTCATTATTTTAAACCGGTTTTGGGACAACTTAAATACGGAAAAATAAATGTAGGAAAACTATTTTCTGTGCGAAATGAAGGAGCCTATTTTAAGCATTTCACTGTTCTTAAATTGTCGATAACAAATAATACAAAAAATATGAACAATATTGACCCATGTGACGATATCATGATATTGTCGCGACAGTGATGGTTCCAATGTCGAGAGAGGAGGTGACTGTGCCGTGACTGTAACGTGATGTGACCACGTGACCACGTAATGATGACGATGGTGTGACAACAATATCGTGACGCTGTTGTTTTGTAACTACGTCTCGGTGGTGATGAGCATATCTATTTATTTATAAATAAATACATCGCGTCACGTCCGAACGGTAGGACCAATTTCGCTGTTTCTCTTCTTATTGTATTAGTTATTCTCAGGAAACGGTTCCTAAAAGAGGAAAAACGGAAAAATAGTAGTGAAAATGTGAAAAAAGTCATTAATCCGTACAAACTGTTAGTATCTGTCAATGGGCAACGAGAAACGTTTTTACCCTACAATTTCATTATGACGTGACCCAAGCCATACACAAAACAACGCACTATAAAATTAAAAATAGACTGGGATGCAATTTTGGTAAAATGTATTCGGTACTATGTAACCGCCGCTGAACAAATGACCACCATAAGAAAAAAATCTAACTAAAATGCAATAGCAATTGGCGCAGCAACCGAATAACAAACGTACAATAAAATATAGCAACAACTTTGCGGAAGATACCTCACCTCCTCCTTTTTAAAGTCGCTCTATTAAAGTATATTGCAGACCACAATATCTCAGTTGCTCGTGTCCTGTGGTCTCCTAGTTTGGCGCAATCGGATTTTTATGTTTTAATGGTCCTTTCATTGTTTGATTTTGTGATCCGGGATATTTAACGCTTGTCCAAATCGACTGAA
>NJDD01000375.1:44263-75802 GCA_002245505.1 Calephelis nemesis
AGCGTGATGTAAAATTGTATCACGACATCTATGAAATAAATATTTAACTAATTGTACCTTATAACATACTTAGGAAACGATGACAATATTAGACACTAAAAATGTAATAGGTAATCAGAAGACAGTTCTGCCTGGTTGTACTGGGTTAATTATTTGCAGTTTACAAAACAAAATTACCTTAATTTAATAGGATGCACAATAACAACACAACAATAACTGGGTGGTTCTCCTCAAGCCAAAGAAATAATGTCGCCTAAAATAATTTAGGAATCTTAAAGTAATTCTGACCAAAAATTATTTCTTTACATACCTAGTGACTACTGTAAAAGCAATCTTAATCAATACTTGGCTAAAGCAATAAATAAACAAGGTTTCCAAATAAAACTAATAAAATTAAAATTCCATTATTTTTCAAGTTTTCGACAAGTAGTTTTCGACAATTTACTTAAACTAAAAATGTATTATTCAATACAGAATTTTTATTATACTGGTTTGGGCTTTATACTGAAAAATTATGCATCTTTGTGACACGAAACAGATGATTACAAAAAAATGTTTAAAAATGTACATAAAAGTTGTGTCATTAGTCACCCACGATCTTTTGAATTAAAAATTGGTGAAGTGGAATGTTTTTTATGCACGTTTTGTGACGTATATACAACCACCTGCAACCCTCGCCTTCGACCGGCAGCCATGAAACAGGATACGCGTGTTGGATTTGGAACTAGGGTGTATTGAATTGGATTCTCTTCATTTTGTCACTTTAATCGTCATTGACATTTTCATCTCTAATTTGCAATCTATAAGGATTTTGCGGTCACAATTTGCTACAGAACTTAACTTCTATATGATTATTTATATGAGTTCAGCACATATTCTAAATGTTTGTTCTTGAACATTTTCCAACATGTTTTTTACAAAAGTATCATTTTTGGTAAGGCCATTGTCAGCAAGAACGACGTTGCAGACAATGACGAACGTTGTGAACAAAGATTATATGTTAGGACGACAATGATCGTTAATGAAAACAATGATTTTATGCGTTTTGGTTCAGTGGAGATAAGATTTACAAGCAACTTTCATTAGACTATAATTACTTAATTAATTTATTAATTAATTTCAATAGACTAAAAAACAAAGACTGACGAGAAAATCCTGGAGTTGGAAGTGTTTAGACAAGTTACGTTGGGACGTTGTGGGATTATCTTAAGTCAAAAGACTGGGAGAGGATCCGATAATCGTAAAGACCGGTAACTTGCTTTACCACCGGGAAGGTGACGCCCTGTTCCAGGGCTGTGTCGGGTTTATTTGCCGGCGAACACTCATTAACATCGTAGAGGCGATCGGTAGTGAGTCAACAAGAGTTGCGTACCTGATACTCAGAATTACCAAACGGTATTCGCTGAAGGTCTTAGAGGTTTACGCCCTGACTTTGGCGCTTTCTGACGACGAGGTGGATGCGATGTACGAAGATATCTCGAAAGCCATTCATACCACCACCACGGTGGTGATGGGCGACTTCAACGCTGGGCAATTTGGTGTTGGAAATCGTAATCCTAGGGGCAAACCTAGGGCTGAAATTCTGGACAAGGCAGGATTCTGTACGATGGATTCCATCTTCAGAAAAAAGCTACATCGTAAATGGACCTGGATTAGCCCGGATGGGTCAACAAAAACGAGATAGACTTCATTTTGTCTACCAGTTGCAACATTTTTAATGATGTGTCTATGATCAATAAGCTGAAAACCAGCAGTGATCATCCGATGGTAAGAGACACATTGAATTGACACTAGGTTCGAACCCCAACCAGGGGTGGGTTGTCCAATGCCAAAATCTCGAAAACTTTCAGTTCGAACTTCAAAATCGATTGGAATGCTTGGCAGAATGCGAATCAACGGAAGATTTGAACACTGGATTTGTGCAAGCTGTCCAAGAGGCCGCGTCTAAATTTATTAAGATCCGCAGCAAGAAAAGAACTGGAAATCTTTTAGACCTGACTCTCAAACTTCAGTTGACATGTAAAAGTACAGGGAGAATTCAACTCGGATGGGCATCATTCGGGAAGCTAAAGGTTATCTTCTTCTCCAAATTACCACAGAGCCTAAATTCTAAAGTTTTCGACCAGTGTGTATTTCCGTTGATGACATACGGAACTGAGCCTTGGCCTTGGCCGTTAAATGTGGGCCTTTTAAATAAGCTCAGAGTCGCTCAGCGTGACATGGAGAGAACAATGCTCAGTGTTTCTCTGCGAGATATGATCCGTAATTTGGAGATCCGCAAGAGAAGGAGAGTAACCGACATAGTCCAGAGAGTCAGCAACCTGAAATGGCAATGTGCAGGCCACATTGCTTGCAGAACCGACAACAGCGAGGGGAGAAAAGCTCTTGAGTGACGCCCCGCACCGGAGGACGTTGTGTTGGATGACTTCCAACCCGGTGGACTGATGATCTGGTCAAAGTCGAGATACAAGCGGCTGGTGACCGTGACTTGTGGCGCTTTTTAGGGAAGGCCTATGTCCAGCAGTGGACGTCTTCCGGCTAATAATATCCGGGATAATAATCGACTTGGATTTGACCCTTCACTATTATTTAAAGTGAAAAAAAAACAATTGGGTAAGAATGACAACAAGAACGATATGATTTCAAAAGTTGTACACTATATTCAATACAAGAAATATCTTTTTAAATGGAAAAAAACTAAGTGTATCAAATTTTCAATGCCAAGGCAATGTACAACTCAGTGGAAACAAACTTGATCTAGGAAATTCCACCACATTTTTAGGAATCACTGTAGATAAAAAGTTACAACGGGGCCCTTCCACTGCAAGCTTGACATGAAATTGAGTTTAGCCACTTACGCTATTAAAAAAATTAGGCAGTTAACAGATGCCGACACCGATAGAATTGTTTATTTTAGTTATTTTCACAGCGTTATGTCTTACTGCATTTTTCTTTGGGAAAAATCTATTGAGTTAAACATAATATTTGCCTTGCAAAGAGGGCTATACGGGCAATTTATAATACAGGCCCAATAGTTTTCTTGAGGGAAAGGTTTAAACAAATAAATATCCTTATGTTGACAATGATGATAGGAAAAAAGACAAGCCAGCTTAGTTACTTTAGCCGGACCTTCTCAGTGAGTGGTAGCGTTCCGATCCGGTGGTAGTTTTTAGAATTATGTAGAAGCGTCACAAGAATTTTTGAATAGATCTACGTGAAAAAAAATATTTTATACTTATATGAAAGTTTGAATAACTTTTGCATATTTATATTTTTCTTATTTTATTTATTTAAAGATAAATCTATAACAACAGAAATTGTTGTTCAGAATGTAAAGTTAATTTAAAAAATAACTTAGTTCAGTACTCGAAAAGTCCGTTACAAGAAGATTTATTATTTTGGGCTAAGTTTTTGCTTTGTACGTGAATAAAATGTAACTTCAAATCGTTATGTTTTATCATAGAAATTATTTATCATAGAAACTCATGACATCGTCATTATTCGTAACATGTCGTCATTTTCGTCTTTGAAAATGATATTATAATCTCTTACTGTAATTGTCAGCAACAGCTGACTTATAATAATTTATTTTTTCTTAGAAATTAGGGTTATACGTGCCAACTAAATTAGTAGTTTCCTAGTTACAAAAACAAATAATTTTCATCAAAATTTCGTGTATTCACGAAGGTTTTGGGAAAAAGCTATTTTTCTGCTAAAAATAATATTTTGAGGAGAACTACCCAACCATTTAAAAATTTATTTAATGATTATTTTAACACTGAATAATAGGTACCTAAGACATTTATTGAAATATTCACAAACTATTGCTTAAAGTAGGTAATGGAAGTAGCTAGTATCTACTTATGATTTCTGTCTCAATTTAAGCACATGCAAACAAGAGTCCTATCTTACTGAAAACCTTTTCACTTTGGAATCCTGTCATAAGATAAGCACTTGCGCAGAGAGTCCTATTTCACTAGAATCAATTTTACATATAAGTCCTGTTTCAGAGTTACTCACAAGAGTCCTAACTTAAAAGAACTAGTTTTGACTTTGTTATCATATTTTACTATTAGTAGACACTACTTCACTTAAAAATTCAACCGATAAAATACAAACTTTTATAATTAATCCATGAGATTACAAAACAAGCATAAATTCAAATCTAAATTGGTATTATTTACGCAGAAATTAGGGAGTAAACTCGTAACTCAGTGATTAGTGTTACGGTTCTCCAATGGCATTACATTTAACACAAGTACCTACTTAATTAAACTATTTGAAAGTGAATGGGTGATCAGTGAGAGGGTACATAAAACTGAACAAAACGTGGCGATTTGATCATTTTTTACGGTTTCGTAGCCAAAGGCCAACCCTCTAAAAGATTCGTCAAATCCGTACTTATCCGTCCGTATATCGCAGCCATATTTTCTTAGACTGTACATTATTTTAATAAAAAGATATGGATGACAGTGCACGTTTTTTATATGGATAAACGAGAGCACGACGAGAGAGAGAGAGCCTACGTAATAAAAAACAGAATATACGTATTATGCAGCATTGCTCCCAGAATTTGCGCAGGCGTCTTTCATCTTTTATCATCCTGTCCTAGACGCAGACGCCTTAAGCCCATTAGTGTGGCGAACTTTTCATGCTTCTGTTGGTAAGGTCTTTTTGTCAAAACATCGGCTACCCTGTCTGCTGTGCATCTATATGTAACCGTTACTTGTTTGGCAGCAATATTTTCTCGCACGAAGAGGTAACGTATGTCTATACGCGTATACGTGCACCGTGCGTGCGTGGTAGACCTGGCACATCCCGAAAGACTAATTGCACTCTTATTATCGCGATAAAGAGTTCTAGGGATACTTTTAAGTTCAGGTTAAAACTCGTCTGCCAGCTATTTAACCAAAGAGCCTCCTGAATGGTCGATGCTAAAGATATTCTTATTTAATTGTTGAAAGGGCAATGGTCAGCTGTATTTTAGAATTCGAGCTTACTGCGGCACCTAAAAGAAAAATATGTAGGTCGTGCAATGTTTCCACATCTTCAATGTCATTTCCTCAGTCTGAATTGCAGTAGCCTGAAATATTTCCGTCATCAATCTTCTTATAAACCATCTTCATAAATTTAACAGCTTTCAGATATCTCAGGACTCGTTACAATGCCATCCAATATTCATTAGTTTGTTGATTATTTAATCTACTTAGAAAATTCACTATATAGGTAATATTTGCTCGAGTGTGACAACAGGCAGCCAAATATTTTCTGATATGGTATGTTATTTAAAACTTCTTGTTGACTTTCTTTCTTTCTAGTCCACATCGGTTTACAAAAGTTCATTCTAAATCTTGTAAGTATATAAGTATCTATTGTATATAAATGAATTGATCGACAGAAACTTCATTAAAGTTTTCATCTTGCGTCTTTTAATTTCAATTTTATCATTCGAGAAGTTTTTTCATTTTTAAATATATAGTATGTCATCAATAGGTATATACTGCTATAAAAAGCATATCATGTTTATTTTAAACGCGATAGTAAACGATAATAAATAATAAATAAAATACGATAGTAAAATAGGTAACATTCCAATCCCTAACAGCTAACAGAGCAGTAGGTATTTAATTTCCTGTTCCATTGTTTGAGTCCGTATCAAAAAGCACAGGTTACATTACGGATTAGATTTTTTAGGGGTGCCTAAAAGCTAATTTTAACCCATAGACATATATATTACTTCGTAAGGACCCGGCTAAAGAACGCTTCAAGTGTCCGCAGCGCGTTGGCCCTAAAATATCGTTTTAGGGCCAACGCAGCTCAATCGTCCGATGGCGTGGCGACCGATCCGACGACTCACTATCCTTAGTGAGTGCATGTGTTAATTTTAATTTACAAAAATGCCTAGTTGCGTCGTAAAAAGATACAAAAATTATGACACAAAATTTAAAAAGGTACGTGGGATATCGTACCTTCAGTAAGTTAGCGTACAATAGTGTTATTATTTTAACTATCAATAAATGAAAATCATTTTAAAGCAAATATCTCTGCAGAGACACGATTGCGTTGTCACGTGGTTGTCACATGACACAGTACCGCGGAAGGCGATGTAACCTTGTAAAGACGTTCCTATTTTTTATGTTTTTGTTACTCTGGGTATTGTCCACTGTACTAATTTTTAAAAACTGTATTCTGTTATTTTTAATTTTTCTTAGTAATAAAAAACATAGTTTAATCATAAAAATACCCACATAATTCGTTTATTCGTTATATCGTTGACAATAATTAGTCGTTATTGAACGAAAATCATAATTTTAAACAAAGTGATTATTCAATTAATTTTTCTTTTAGGGTTTTCAATTTTATGTCAGTAACTATTTTTACTTTACTGTTAATGATAACATAATTTATTACCAAAATTTTTATTTAAATTTATGTTTAAGGAATTCTACATTTCCTAAAAACGTACAAGTTACAAGCTACGCTTCCTCCTTTATAAGACCTAAAGTAATACGCTTTCTGAAGCGATCCCATTACACAAAAAGCTTCAATTATAAATGATAAAAATATTACTACATTATATATTATGTAACATATTTACTTCTTACTAACCTTGTAAATATCTCAGTTTGACTCCTTATATTACTTGTAATGTGTACATCTTTTGGCCTTGTAAATATCTTTGTTTATAGACTGTTTTTGAGGATGCGCCCCTTATGATTGTTATTGTTCTTGTTTTTACTGTGTGTTTTACAGTTTTTCTCCTCAATAATCCTTTCCAGTAATAGAAAAACACCAAAATTTACAATATTTGACATCTTCAATGACACTAATGAAAGTTTGAAGTTGTCAAATATTATTTCTTTTTTATGGAAACGAGGAGGTTTAGTTGCCGTCAAAATTCTAATCGACCAATCAGATTTCTTTATTTTAAATTGCAAATTCCGGAACAGGTCGAGCCGGTATAAAAGGGGGACGATCCAGCCATCTGGGCATTCTGAAAATCGTGGCATAAGTCGACGGAGAAAGCATTAAGAAGAAGTAACGGAGGAACTGCTGCCTTCTAACTACTATCTGGTGCTTGCTATCTGGTGCCAGCTACCTGGCGCCTGCTGCCTGGTGTCCGCTCCTCGGTGCTGGACCCGAGGACCCTAAACCGGCGGTAGTTGCCCCGCCGGTGTACTTCTCTGGCCGCCTTCCCAGCGGCCCTCTTCTCCTGCTGCTCCTGGCTGCTGAGGGAAGGCGCCAAGGGGTCCTCCTGCACCTACGCCACTGAGGCCCGTAGCAGCGGTCCTCCGTGCTGCGCTCCGTGCTCCGTCGACCAACTTCAAACCACCGACGTATCCCACGCCCATTTATTCCTTTTTATCCCTAGCAGGCAGAAACTTTATTGTGTATAGTGTACAGTGCACAGACATTTATTAAGACTTTTATTTTAACTTTAAATATAGCATACCTTTGTTTAGATTTTTATTTTAAACCTCATATCAACAGGATTCCCTACCAACAGTCAAACTTAAGAAAGTTTGACTGTTTGTTTGTTAATTTTTCTGTTAACATAGTGGTGGGTGGTAGCTAAGCCACCCCCACTACGTTACAATTACCTAGTGATCCTGTTCGTAAAGTACATTATAGTCGTCTTATACGGGCACAATGAAAAGAACTTTGCTACATAAAAATACTATATATGCTCTATTCAGTTTTCTGACAATCAAAAATAAAATAAATATTTTGTTATAAATCATAATAATTATTACGCTCGATACGTTAGTACAAGGTCACATAATACTCTGTACGCAGCGCGTAATCGCGTTGCGTATATTGGCTACTAGATGACGTTGTTTTTGGCTTGTATGAAAAATTTTATGTCATTTGTTCTGACGGGCGTATCCTTCCCTTTGAAATCATTGTTTTAACCACGTATTCCGTGTCAATTATTTCGTCATTAGTCACATGTCTTCCGTATTAATTATTCTTATACAGTCATTAGTCACTATTTACAAAGTCACGTCAGGCTCTTGAGTAAAGCGGCGGTCACTTTACAAAAGCTCACTTTGGGAGATTTGGCGGCAGCGAGGAAATTCACGATACACTAATTTCTTCATGATTATTTCATTTGTGCACGTTCACTGAACAAAACTAAACTAATTCCCACCTAAATTAACTAATTTCACTCAATGTAAACACGAAATTCTGCAGCCGGCTAAAACCTTTAGACCATGTTGCCATGTTTTCCGTATGAATGAATTCTTTTTAACATTCATAAGTCATTTCAGGAGGCTGATTATGATATTCAGTTGCCAACTCAAAATGGAAAAGTGTACATCAAATAGCTGTTACATGACATGTTTCATATTTGCTATCTCCAGGGACCAACAAAAATATGATAGAGATAGCAAACACAAAGGAAGTGTTTTATATTTGCTATCTGACCACCTCTTTTTTCGAGTGGCTAGCGTACACGCCTAACTACATCGACCAACCGCGAGGCTCGGGTTCGATTCCCCACGGGGGCAGGCATTTGTGTCATTAACGTTTAGATATCTGCATTTCCGGGTCTGGGTGTTTGTTAAATTTATTCTGGTATCTAGTTAAGTATTTTCTATGTTTTAGTGTCATTAACTAACACTCATAACACAAGCGTATTATTTGCTTACTTTGGGGTTAGATTCAATTTGTGTGACTTGTCCAGGGATATTTATTTATTATCTCCAGTGACCAACAGAAACCCAAGAGAGATAGCCAACACAAATGACGTCATTTGACAGCTTTTTGATGTACACTTTTCCATTTTGTGTTGGACACTGAGATACATAATCAGCACCCAGCGTGGCTATTCTCAAACTTTTTACTAATAATCACTGGGTAAAGTGTACATCAAATAGCTCTCTATTGACGTGTTTTGTAGTTTCTATCTCCGTTGTATTTCTTTTGGTCGCAAGAGCTAGCAAATATAACTGACGTCATTTGACAGCTATTTGACGTACCCAGCGATCATCACTAAAAAGGTGATGGGGTTGGTCATACGTTGGAAGTTATAAGTTAAAGTCATGTCAGGGTCTTGAGTAAGTTGTTAATTTATGGTAAGCTCAAACAACTGAAATAAAATAGTTCATCAGTTAATTGTTTATTAATTAAATTCATTACAGATCTATTTTTCATCCACATATATTTCTAGCCATGTTAATCCGTAAACTTGTTTAGCTATATTTAATTTCACTCCAGGTCAAAAATTGTTAAAGCAGTTTTATAACAGTGGATAATATAAAGAACAAATAAATAAATAGCGATCAATAGAAATATCTTGATCGTAATATAATGCATTTAAATTTGACAAAATATGTAAACCATGTAAACAGCTTAACGTAACTAGTTTAGGGATATAATCTGTGGTAACCACGCCATGTAATGTAAATTTAAAAAAAATCAACCGTATAGGTGACACTGTAAGTCCCAGGTTTGGAATGCATTAGGTAATAATACCATTATAACGGTTCTACGAAAGTGTAGTAGGTGATAAGAAATGTCTTCAGAATTACAAGGTGCTAAAGATGAATGTGATGTGCAAACACAAATCCTTTAATTTTGACGCAATGATCGATGGTGAAACTCAACAGAAGATACTGAGTCCCCCAATGTGTCAATTTTGACTTTCTCAAAGAGCATTCGTTAATTCAATATTATATTCAGGTCATTGAAAACTCGGGTGTTCAGAGCAACTCGGCAGCAGCAGCTTTGTTCTAGACAACATGTTACATTTACAATTATGTACATATTACATTATTGAAAAATCATTGATTTTTTTATTATAAAAATCTCATTGAAATTAATAATATAGTGAAACAGCCCACCTGCTGTTTTCATTTCAAAACTTGGCTGCATAGATAACTTCTCAGCTTCTTCAGCTTACTTGCAATTAAAAAAAGAAATACAAATGTTACATGTCGTGTTCAATTCTAGCATACGATTTAACGCCAATGTTCCCGAGATGGCGGACTGAACATGTAGTTCCCTTACTAGTCTGTGGTGGTAACTAGTAGTGTATTACTTTTTAATTTGTGTAGGTAACAACATATAATAGACGCCAATTCGCATCAACTTAGTGGAGTTTGCAGGTTTGAGGTAAAATATAAAGATGTTCTAGATCTAGTCTTGAATTAACTAATATTGTAGTACTTATAGTCTATTTTAGGATGAAGCTGAGGTTTATAGGGTTAATAATTAAAATAATCGAATTAACGCGATTTCGCCAGTTCACGTTCATAAAATCCAGTTCGCCTCAACCCATG
This sequence comes from Calephelis nemesis, assembly GCA_002245505.1. Lineage (NCBI taxonomy): Eukaryota > Metazoa > Arthropoda > Insecta > Lepidoptera > Riodinidae > Calephelis > Calephelis nemesis. Next base: position 54,550 of record NJDD01000375.1, read on the forward strand.
GACTTTTGCGTCCACCAACTTATAAAGGGGTTAAGGGAAGATTTTATTAGTAAAATTTAAAAAAAAATGTTGGGTTTTAAGTATTTCTTTATAAAACACATACCTAATATGTTCACGCGTAGTCCCTTAAGAATCGAGAATATCGAGCACCAAGTGTCACTAGCATCCTTCACATTCATTACTTTTTTCATACAAAGAAGCTGGTTGTGGACACTGTGATAATGGCAAGAGTTGGCCCTGGGCTAAATTGCCCATTGAATGTAGACTTAGGTCTCCCCGGGTAACTAAATATGTCCATCCAATTTCGCAATGTATGTCTGTACTGGCAATCTTTCATCTGCCATTCTTTCAACATGAACGAAACAACGGCATATGACAACGGAACAAACTATCCCTGCAAAAACGTACCGCGATAAACAAATTCATTTTTTTGTTCTACTGTGTCTACTAAAACTCTTGATACGTCCTGACTACCTCTCTTTCGTGTGCTATTTTGGTTTCATTTGCATTTAAATGTAGATACGCCTTTTTCTTTCCAATCTTTATTCGTTAGTTCATTAACTGTTTGCAGCTCAAATGATTTGAAGCCCAATATTATGTCATCGATTTTTTATATAAGGCAGGTCACCATTAGGTCATAATAATATATTTTTTTTTTATCGCATAAACGCTATCCTAATAGAATACAGACTTTTAGAATACCGACATTTTAAAATCTTTAAAAGATTTTGTTAGATCTGCAGGTAGTCCATTTTCTCTTAGAGATTTAATATCGAGCACATCCATTTTACAAAAATTTTCAGATTCCTTCAATGTTTTTCCTAACTATTTTTACCTATCGTGTTCCCTCTTTCATTCTTGATATGCTCTTTTATTTTATTATTAGGGATAGAACATGTGCCCGGTTGGCAATAGGTTTGCCATCTATCGCATAGTGGAACTAAGTATTTTAGGCTAATCGTGCGTGCCCTAGTTGCACCTTTATTAACTTCTTTGTCTTTATGTAGTTAAAATTGATAGTTTATAAGTGGAAGGAGGCAGAAACAGTTTAATGCGTCTTATAATGTTCCCTTCCGGAGCGGTAGTAGGTACTAGTCCCGATGGGATTATATAATGCATTTTACCGGCTACCAGGTGGTATCTATAACTGTCTGATTTAATTTTATAAAACAGTTACTTAAGATTTAGCATTAAAATAAACAAGTGGACGCAAACTGGTATATAGTACACTCCGTCCATCCAGTTTGCGTCCAGGTAAATTTCGACATCTATATCTTTTTCTATTACCATAATTAAGTGGACTCAAATTGGCTATTATAATAAGCATAATAATAATGGTAAAAACGACATAAAACCGCATCCTCATTACATGTTTCTTTATATTAAAATAAAGGATCAAGTTAGAAATAGTAAGATGAGTTCGCGTCCACCCTGGACGCAAATTGGCTAACTTGTAAAATTGGTATACCAGTTGGCGTCCACCTCATTTTAACTTTAAAAATGCAATAATCAATCAAAATCATCAATATCTTTATTTTTTTTAATCATTTTCAAGGCCTAGGAACAATTACAATCTTTACTTAAACTTAAAACATTGAAAAATTACGTATGAAACGCGCGGTAGTTCACTATTTTTTTACTTAAATTATAGATATTTACTCAACTTTTTAATAGGTAAGATTAAATCATTTTTTAAACCGGAAAAATCATGTGAACAGTCCTTTTGTCTGTATATGTGTGTTTTTAATATATTGTATTATAGGCAGAAAGAACTTTTCATTTCCCTAGTTTGTTAGTACGCTTATTTTTAAGGGTTTTTCAAACGTCGTCCGCGAAATGAACGCGAATTGGGGGGTGGACGCGAACAGGCGAACATATGCTTTAACTTCAAAAGAAATAAATAACAAACTTTACAAGGAGTTCTTAATACATATTTAAAGTACACTATTCACATACTTGTCACTTCCATCTCATGGCAGTTTGATGGTATCATTTTAAAGATTTAGACAATGTGATCGTATAATGTTATTCATAGTAGTTACGAGATGGCATACATGCATATGACATCTGAATCCCCCAACCCCGTGTTTACTTCAGGTTTATACAATCGAAGTCAATGTTCAGGTTGGACTGGAAGATCGTTTACAATTTAAATTATGATGACTACTAAAACTGCAAGCTGCTACGGAACCCTTCATGTGCAAGACCGACTCACAAGTTGCACTTGACCGCTATTTTTTGTGGAAAGATAACGCGCGACGCCTGGTGCTATCGAACCGGAGATGAAACAGATAAGCGAAAATTCTAAAAACGCTAAAAATATATTCTGCTATCTGTATTATATTTCGGTCACTCGACTTTACTTTTTTGAAATATATTTATTATATAGAATTCACTCTTCTAAAGTTTCATTATACTGTATAGATACATAAGGAACCACTTCTGAAATCCTTACAAAAACTTAGGGAAGCACTACTGAACCATACATATATAGTACGATAGGTACTTATGGTTTGTTATTGACTAATTGGCGCTTCACAAACATACGACAATTGTAAGTGGTCAAGTGGGAGTCGGACTCGGCCACGACGGTTCCGAAGCAGCAATTATCACAATATAAATGATGTTTCAATTAATTTATTTCATATTTCTTGTTTTTGTTTCTTATTTCTTTTTGTTATTTGTGGTTTAAGTCACTTCCGAAAATTGCGCGATTCTAAACTACACAACTATTTCAATTGTAGGTGTTACTACCTACTGTAACGCCTATTATTGAAATATTATTAAATAAACTGCTAAGTAGATCTCGTTGGAACCAAATCTTCATTGAAAGTTTACACGGTAACGTACATCATGTATAAATAAATCTCTCTCTGGACAAGTTACACAAATTGAATATTACCCCAAAGTAAGCAAATTATATGCTTGTCTTAGGGGTGTTAGTCAACGATTCTAAAATATATAAATACTTAAATAGATACCGGAAGAAGTTTGATAAACACCCAGAACCGGAAATGCAGACATCTAAATGTTCGTCACACAAATGCCTGCCCCCGTTGGGAATCGAACCCGAGCCTTGCGATTGGATAGTGTAGTTATTTAGTTTAGAAAAAAAAGGTGTTAAAAACCTCAATATCATATTGGAAGACCTATCCATTTGAGGCATGTGCTTTTGTGGACTTGACAAAAAAACTTTTTTGAGTTTTACTTCTAATTATGGGGAACCCACAAAATTTATTCTATTTTTCTATCTTTGTGTGAAAATCTTAATATGGTTTACAGAATATTAGTCGAAGCTACAAATGTAGAAAAGAGATATTACCTCCGAATTTTATGAACCTGCATCGATTTACACGAAATTTTGGAATTAAGCTTATCTTACCCTTATCTTTAAAATTTACCCTATTTCGACATGTGCAAATTACTCTAAGGGGTGAAAGCTACCCCTTTTTGCAAAATTTCAATAAAATTATAAGTATGTATAAGCATTTAATAAGTAGAAAAAAAACTTGTATGGGTTAATTAAAAGTTGCTTTTTAGTTCAATACGATATTTATAATTTTTTAAACCCTGTTTGATGTATTTCACCCCTTTTAAAGCACCCCATTTATAAAATATGGTTATATAAAATTATTTTTTCTGACTTTTATAAAAAGACTTTTTTTCTTGATTAATTATGTTGCAATTTGGGTACTACTGCCAAGGGTGAAATTGAGTTTTTTTTTCTATAAAATATATAGATCGATTTTATTTCTTCCATAACTCTCTCAGTTTTCATGCTAGAGAGTTCTAATAACCCTCGTTTTTTAAGCATTTTAAAAATACTTTGAAAAAGGTCCTATGCAAATTTCTTGAAAAAATTACCATTTTTCCGTTATATATTACGTTGAATTAAAAAAAATCGTTCAAATAATGTATTCTACCATCAACAAATCATTACGTCTAAAATCAATTTAAAGGCACCAATCTCTTAATTTGTTTAGCTTCATTTTTGGTTCGTACACTTTTATTGATAAAATGAATAGTTTTTGAGTTATTCATAAAAAAATCGATTAAAAACGTGATTTTTTTCACGAAAATTGCCAATATTTAATCGCGTATAACTTGAAAACTGTTTAGTTTTTTAAAAAAATGCAAAGAACATTTTTTCTTAAAATTTGTTCTTCTATCGATTTCCGTGGTTATTTTCCACCATGAAAAATTCACCCCCTAGTTGGGATGGAACTCACCCCCAGGCAAAAAGCACACATCGGGATAGGGTAGATTTTGCTGTTTGAGGTTTTTCCTACATGCTGTCAAAATTGCATGAAAATCTATGCAGGTTCATTAAATTCGGAGGTAAAAACTTTGGTAGCTCGGATTAATAGCTACTTACAAAGTTTCAACAGCAGAGCTGTTACGGTTTCGGAAATAAGTGGCAGTACTTAATTAGGTAAGTAATTATAAGTATATTACTTATAGTTTTTATTAATTATTTTAGATCGGAGTGTTCATTTACGATCATGTAAGTTTTTTTCTGGCACTAGCCGAAACGCCGAACTTCGTATCGCTAAAAAAGCTGACGTTGAAAAAATTTATTATTGTTTTTCCAATGTTTACTGCAAGTTTCCCGGTTTTGCTTTATACACAAACCTTCTCCTGACAATAATCAATATTACAACAGAAAAATAATTTCTATTGATCCGTTCAGGCACGATGCGATAACAATGCGAATTATTTTTGCGAATTATATTTTTTTATTTAAGTATATAGACCGCAGTAGTTCCAACATTATGTTAGGTAAGTACCTACTTTCTTCTGTTGTCAAATTGTCACTTGCCACGTCATGTTTTTGTCATCACTCTTCGTATTTCAGGGTAAACTGNNNATGCTTACTGCCATTAAGCTAGGTACCGGCCTTTGTACGATCTTAGCGCAGAAAAGGATAAAAAAGTAAGCAGGTTATAATCTTGTATTGTGTGAATGTATGTACCTACATCTAATTTTGTAATTTTTTTCTACAAAATGCTAATAGGTAAGCTAAGCTAGTTTGGATACCTAGGTAAGTACCAAATGAACTCAACAAACCGCGCTGGTCATATGGGTCAGCGCCGTACTTGGTGTCTTACCTATGTACCAGATTGATCGCAAGGAAATGTGTCCATTTCCGGTGTAACCCCGTAGCGATAGATGTAATAGTCCGGGACTCGGGACTCGGGAAGGGAGTGCGGGCCCCGGGCGGACGGATCAATAGGCGGCGGGCGTGGGGTCGGCAGTCGGCATTCGCCGCGTGTCCGCCGCCGCCGCAGCACGCACGCGCCACCCACACGGAGGACATGGAGGTACGCTGTCTTACTGTTATTGTCTTTTGCGAATTGTGACCAATATTTACTGTGTACCTACTTATACAAAAGTACTTGTGTTATGTATCTGCTTATGCGTTTGAATCCACTCAACCGACCGATGTGTGGCCAGTCCCTCTCGCAATTCGTTTATTTGTTGTTCCCGAGGGATAAGTACGCGGTACGAGGTTCCTTCCAAGAATACACCGCGCACGGGCAGGTGCCGCCCCGCTGCTCGACCGTCGACAACTTGCGAGCGCTATTATTGTTGCATTTTCTGTTGAACTGTACATGTTAATGTCGTAGGTATGTTGACTCAAAGCAATACAATTTAAATTTTATGCTGTCATCTCTGAATAGCTACCAAGCAATTGTTTGAGTAAGGCACTTCGGTAAGTAATCATCACCAACCGCTGACCTCATCGACCGATTGAGCTTAGCAATCTAAAAATCTTTGGTTTTGTTCGTTGCCTGATACAGTATACCTACATACCTATCTGCCTACTGTATGTGCTGCTTCTACCTTACCTTACTACGTAAGTTGCACACAGTGCGTACCTACCTACCTAGATAATGTTATAATGTGTATGCTCCAAGCTCTGCCCGTCGCCATAAGCGGTACCTCCATTTATTGGCATCAATTAGTGACTACATCACTTTATATTTATGTTAAATGTTAAACTAGGCAATGTTGATACGATTTTGTTTACGTTTGCGATTTAAGTATCTAATTTAGCGAGCGAGTGTCTCCGTTTCCTTTAACCGATATTGTTTACCCAAAAGTTGCCTTCCATCTCCCGAACATCAGACACCAAATTGGTCGATTTAAGACCCACTATATACCTACCCAAGTACGTACAGTACCTACCTACCTAGTTTCGAATGATTCCGTACAGAATTTGCACGAATTTGTTATGGTTTATTCAGCCCTAATAGCAAACCTTACTGTCTTTTGCGAATCGTGATAGGTAACGTGCTATACCTTCTAAGGTTATTCAGTAATTATTATCGAACATCTACAGACGAGTCGCTAAGTACTTTCTGAAGAATGCAATAGCAAACGAAAAGCAGACAAACTGACTTCAAGAGATTTAACTATCCCAATTAGGGCCGTTTCATCAGTTCGCGTCCTCTTAGTGGAGTTTGCAGGTTTGATGGAAAATATAAAAATGTTCTAGATCTTGTTTTAAGATTAACTAACATTGTTAAATAACAGTAGCATAGGTTATTTTAGGAGGAGTTTAAGCTTAGCCAAAATATCCAGTATTTTTTTTAAATAATTGAAACAAAATAAATGAAACAAAATAGCCTGATTTTGCCAGTTTGCGTCCATAAAGTTCAGATTGTGGCCACCTATAAACCAGTTCGAGTCCACCAACTTGTAAAGGAGTTAAGGGGATATTTTTTAAGAAATTTCAAAGAAATACTGTTTAAAGTTTTTTAGTTAAAACCCAATATTTTTAGGTTTACTGTTTTAGTCATTACTTTTTTCATACAATGAAGCTAGTTGTGAAGACTAGTAGGAAGAGTTGGTCCTGGGTTAATTAGCCACAGAATATCAACTTAGGTCTCCCTGGGTAACTAAGTACGTCTATCCACTTTCGCAATGTATGTCTGTACTGTCAATCTTTCATCTGCCATGAATGAACCAACGAAACAAGTCCTTACTTTTTATTGTAGTAATTTGTTCTTTCAATCCCACTCATTCTCTAATCTCACTATTTCGATATTTCTTGGACACATTTCCCGCGCTCTCATTTATCATATTTTCATGTTTTCCAACATAAACCACTCTCTTTCCCAGTATCTTGATTATTTTAATCATATCCACAAAGCGCTAATTTTATAATACAGACATTTTTAAATCTTTAAAAGAACTTATTAGATCTGCATCTTTTAGTGATTTCACATCGAGCACGTTCTAGGTAGGTATGTAGCTTGAATTACATATATCCTTTAACTGTTAAGAAGCCGTTTTACGAAAGTTTAAGTATAGTTTCATACAATTTTTTTTAACTTTCTTCATTTACCGTTTTCTAGCTTTACTTAGTCCTTGATCTGCACTTAACCTTTTTTAATTTATTTTTTTTTAAATTAATAATAACATCGTCATCCAGGTCAGAAAATATGCCCGGTTAGCAATAGGATTGCAACCTACCGTGTTGAGGGATTAGTATCTTAGGCTGATTTTGGGTGCCCTAAGATGCCCTAATAGCACCTTTGTCAACTTCTTAGAAGGTACGAGCCTGAATATACTTACATATTTGCCTTTATGTAGCTAAAATTTATAATACAGCTGCTTCTATAATAAGTGGTGGAAGTCAGAAACACTAGCGTTGCGGTGGTAGGTACTAGTCCCGATGTTGTTGATTTAAATTTATATAAGAGTTAATTAAGATTTAGTATTTAAATAAACAAGTGGACCCAAACTGGTACATAGTGAAAAATCCATCCACCCAGTTTCCGTCCAGGTAAATTTCGACCTCTATGTCTTTTTCTATTACCATAATTAAACGGGCGAAAATTGGCAATTTTTATAAGCATAGTAATAATGGCAAAAATAAATTGAAACCCCATCCTAATAACATATTTTTTATATTAAAATAAAGGATCAAGTTAGAGATAGTAAGATGAGTTCTAGAAACAAATGCAATCTTTAATTAAACTTTAAACATTGAAAATTAGCGTGAGAAATGCGCGCTGGTTCACTATTTTTTTATTAAAATTTACACTTTTTTTGCATAGCTAAGATAAATTATTTTTTTCAAACAGAAAAAGTTATGCGAACGGTCCTTTTGTCTGTGTAAGTGTGTTCATTTTCATGTGTTTGTGTTTTCATTTTCCTAGTTTGTTAGTGTACTCATTTTAAGGCAATTTAAGACTCTAACAGGCAGACTTACCCTAGGTAAGTTTTCTTTGGAATATCAAATTTGTACAGAAGCAGCTCTTTTGCAAAATCATATTCATATTCTTACCTTGACATAAATTAGGTATTACTTTGCAATATTTGCTGACCCAGCGAATGCTTTACATCAGGGGTGGGCAAATTCTTTTGACTGCCGGCCGTTAAGGCCCCATACTCAGTCAGCCAGAAGAGCCAATCACCGCGCTCCCCCGATCCATGATTACTATGAACAATGGCGCTCTAAAGTAAACGTCTTAAGCGACAAATCACTATTTTTGACACTATAAAAATAATTTGAAAAAAAAAGTATATAAACTGAAACACTTATCTTTTGTATATGTATAGTAGAAATAGTAGAAGTAGGTACTTATTTATGTTTATGTTGAATCTATAGTCGATATTTTCACAATTGAAGTAGACAGAAAGCAAAAGCTTTCAAAACAGGGTTAATTTTTGATTTTTATCTATCGAGCAAAGTGAAATGAATCGTGTTTTGGAAACACTAGTCTAGTAAAGCATATTCATGTTAATCTTGTGTATTTTTGCCAGCAAGATCCATGATTGCTTTGTATGAAAAAAACAGTAAACTGCTGACGTTTTTAGCGTATATAGCCCCTTAAGTTAAAAAAAATCTAGTGGCGGGCCAGTTAATTAAAATTAATCTTGAGGCGGGCCGGTTTATCAAAACACCGAAAAATAGCAGCAAATGTTACGATTATAAAACGTTGTATAAAGATAACATAAGGCAATTTTTTTCATTTTACAATACTTTATTAAAATAAAATCTATTTATGAAGTCTTAACGTAAGAAATACGCAAGTATCAATTCAGCATTTTGATTGTTCTAATTTTAATAGTCTTTTAACAATTCGACCAATATTCTTTCTAAAAAAACCCTCGGCGGGCCGGATTAAAACCCCTCAAAGGCCGGATCCGGCCCGCGGGCCGTAATTTGCCCACCAATGCTTTACATGAGATGTTTCTATTAGATTTTGATGATGACGATGTCCAGACAACTTCCCATGAGTTTTTCCAATGAAGTATACCTAGACTAAGACACTAAGCCTCGGACGTCTCTCAGTCTTCTTTATTTATCTATTGTATTCATCTATTTTAAAACTACATTTTAACAACCAGACTAGTTTGAATCGCAAAGTATCAACGCACATAACATTATCATTTGTCAGATTAATAAAAGTTATACTTATTAGGTACATACAGGTAACAGTCTGATGCATCTTCTGTAATAATAAGGTACCTTATAATGTGTAGACGTCCGTCTATAACCGACTACAAAAATAACCTATCATAATAAAATGTAGTAACATAATATAAAATCTTCTTTATAAAACCTACACCGAGCTGATAATAGAATCAAACATACTTGTTTTCAAACAATAATAAAAGTAGTAAAACAGAACTGAAGTTCAAAAGGTGTTTATCACCTTCACATCATATCTAAAAAACAATTTCCCAATTTTCCCCGTGTTGGTCCGGGCTCCTTTGAAGAATAGACCATCTGCCTTCCTGTGCCAGGCAGCTCGTAAAAGGCGAGCGAAGGCTTACTGTCACTAACACCGTGACACCTGACTAGGTGGTAGAGTTTCGCAGCGACTCGCCCGGATTGGTACCACCGCCTTACCTATTCCTGCCGCCATAACGTCATGACGTGTTCCGGTTCGGAGGGTAAGGTAGCCGGTAAACTTAATTTTGCTCAAGGCCTAACATCCCGGCCTCAGGTTGGCAACGCACCATTACCACCTTTTGGTGTCTCTAGGCGGCGGAAATTTCTTACTATCAGTAAATCCGTCTGCTTGTTGCCTTCCAATATCATAAAAAAAAAAAACAATACCTACCTAACCGTGAAACTTTGAAATCATATCTATTCTTGAAGCTAATAGAAGTATCTATCAATTAATATATCAGTTAAGTTCTTTTTTATATTTTTAAATTGTATAGGTACATGTAATTAATAATTTAAGGAAAAAATAAAAATAAGTATATTTAGGTACTTAATTCAACAATTGTTTTTATAAATATTAAAAGATTTGCACACCACACGTGGTAGAGCAGGTTGGAATGTTCAAATAGTTATGTAACAACTTTTTGACTCATAATAATATACCTATTTCCTAAATAAATATTTTTCATTTCATTTCATAGGATATCTACTGTTTGAATGGCGTAGGCGCGGACCAAACTGCGACCAAGCTATTCATATATTTAAATAACGAAACATTGGTATTGTTTTACAACACACTTATGACAACACTTATGATATAATTTATTATTTTGTAAATGGCCTACCGGCTATAGTTTTGTCGGTTAAGTAGGTACCTATCTACTTGAAATTTCACTGCGCTTAAAATATTGTAGGAGAATGAGTCGGAAGTAATTGTCTACTAGGTACCTACCTACCTACCTACTTGTTTACATGCAAAATCTTAACAGGTACTTAGGTAGGAACCTACCTTTCCACAATAATTATGAAACACTATTATATATAAGCTTGTAAATAGATACCTAAGTACTTACCTATCTACCTATTGTTGATTACAAATAAATACAAATCATTCAGGTATTATATTTATAGGTATTTAGGTACTAAGTAATATTAGGTATAAATGCGATAGTCTGTCTGCCTCTTACGCTTACATGGCGAAGATGCTGGATCGATTTTAATTAAATTCGCCATGCAGAGGTATAGCACCTAATTAAAGACGAGTTCAAATAAGTTCATCTATTTTTGTTTTAATGAACCTCCAAACGACCACAATGAGGGTCGGAAGTTTAGGTACCTACGTATAAAAATCATATTCAACCAATAAAGTCACGGGTAAACAGCTAACTGCTAGTTAATAGCAAATTAATCAAATATGGCGTTGACGTTGGCTACACGAGGTCCTAAAAATATGATTGGTATTACAATTTTCTCAAGAAACGTTGCCCGAGATTAGATAAGTTCTTGGTAGGTACCTGATTGCCAATAAATTCACCACCTATTAAATTGTGGAGCTAGGTAAGTACATAACTTGAGCTAATCCTGCACACCTTGGTTGCCCCTGACTCACCTCTGAGGTCTAGCGGTCTATGTATTGGAGTTGACTTCATGAGATCCCGGGTTCGATTACCGGGACGGTCAACTAAATGAAAATGTGGTTTTTCACTCAAAAATTATCACATTGTGGGACTAGGAGTCTTAAGCTAGTCGTGGGTTAGCCTAGTTAGTGATTAGGGTATTAGCCCTGGTTATGCCTCTGCCTACCTTTTCGGGGATATGGGCCTGAAGATCATTACATTATATTATGTATAGGCAGAGATTAGTAAAATATATAATACTAGCGGTCCGTCCCGGCTTCACACGGTTATGAAATATACCATATAAAATTAAATTAAACAATATTATATTGGCTTTACCCAGAAATGCAATACAGCTTTTAAAAATTACTTTGAATGATCATAAAGGTACCAAATGAAAACTTGTCACTGAGAGAAATATGCCAAAAACTGTCGCGCTTTGGTGACCAAGGTTATTTAAAATGTTCCTGAAAAAAATCGAATACTCATGCCCGATTTCACCAAGAGCCCCTATATTTAGGGGACCTTTTAACGTGTTTTAGGGGACGGTTTTGTATTGAAACAGTCCCGTAAGTAACGTTAAAAGGTCCCCTAAAATATAGGGGCTCTTGGTGAAATCGGGCATAAGTGTTCTACTAAAAGATGTGCTTGTAAGAAGCATTCAGTGCTAAGTAATTCTAGATATCGTGATTCCTCCTTTTGTCTGAACAAAAATTAAAAATTAAATTAATTAAGTTAAAGAAATCAATGAAATAATTAAAGAAACTTAAATTAAAGAAACCAAGATCTCAACTTAGTTGATAAGAAATAAAGACATCTCAAAACAGTTGATTAGTTTTAATAGATTTTTAATATTTGATTAGTTTTGATTGTATTGTTAATGTTTAAATTCCAAAAAATATGATAGCTTTAATTATAATTGAAATTACTTTATTACGTGTTAGGTAATGTCATAAAGTATTGTAACTAACTGCAGGATACATAAAGTTGATTTTTCAATAAAGATAAAATCAATATAATATTGTTTTATTTAATTATATTTATGGTAGATTTCTATTTCACTAAACTTAATCTAGTAATATAAGTATATCACTAAACTTGTACGGTTTTATAACTATATTCCTAGTGAGACAGTAATGAATCGCTTTCGTATTACTATGTTACGGTATATAATTATATTCCTAGGGATATAACTATATTGTAGCTTCATCTATCTTACTGCGACATACATATTACTTGATGTTACATATAAACCTTCATCTTCAATCACTTTATCTATTAAATAAACCGCATCAAAATCCGCTGCGTAGTTTCAAAGATTTTTAAGCATACAAAGGGACATAGGGACAGAAGAAGCGACTTTGTTGTATACTACCTATGTAATGATTATCTATATTGTCTTTGGTGTAGAGTTACGACAGCAGCTTAGTACGACAGCCATGTTAGCCGAGGGCTTAGCGTACACGTCTAAAGCTGCTAACCATCTACGAGGCTCGGGTTCGGATCCCGACGGGGGCAGGCATATAACGGTAGTTTTTTCACAACTTTTTTTATCTATGTATTATTCTATGTTCTATTTATTCTATGTATTATTGGATGCTAAAAATGAATTATTTATGTTAAAAAAATATTATATTTTGTTTAAAAAAGTTTAAAAGATATTTATATTGTATTAATATAAATCTATATATTCTCATTTCGCGTGCTCATCGCATCACTAAAGAATTCCTTAATCCATATGAACTGTTAAAAGCTATTAGATAATATCAAGCGATATGAAGTTCGCCGGGTAATTTTACGAAAGGTTACCTAAGAATGCCTAGGAACAGCGCCATCTATTAAATTTACTCGTTATATTTTATTGCTATTACAAGATTTAGATCAGACGTATAATTGTAAAAACCGTCGTTATAAGAAAATTCGTTACTAACAGCGACATCTGTTGCCTAGAAGTTACTTACATATTCAGTTACACAATGTCATGGGATATTGTAGTCTTTGGTGTTATCGAACAAAAAATATATATATATATTTGCATTAATAATAAGATATTATATACTAACAAAACTGCCGAGAAAAAGATCCCAACTTTCTCGCAGCAAAGCAACAGCAAAACGGCTGCGACTTCTGAGCAGCAATGAGACAGGTAATGAAAATGAGCTTGATATTGAGTCGGAACATAAAAATAAAACTTTCTCCTTAAGCTATGTTTAATTTTCATGAACCCCAAAGCTCAGATCAGGATAGGGTTTTCACTATGTATCCGGCAAAAAAATTTGGGGATGGCTCTCAAGGGTGCCGTGAACCCACAGAAGATTGGGGCAAAGGTGAACAAGGTGGTTAAATTAGGGAACGTAGGCGTACTTATACATACCTACTGCTGATACCGCTGCAGCCAATAAAGTCAAACAGGCGATCCCCCCAACTCTGCGGGTGGTGGAACCCAAAGAACGTCTGTCTTTAGTAGCTATTGGAGGAATTGATAGTAAGATGAAAGAGGAGGTCCTCCTGGATGCATTATGGAATCAGAACCTTACTAATGATTTGGGGAGCAAGGAGTTTGCCAAGAGTGTCTTGATTGCTTTTAGGAAACGTCGCAGTAACGGTACTACCGGGTCAGTAATCCTTAAGTGTACTCCGGCGGCTCGAGATCTGTTGGTGACTAAGGAAAGAGTGTATAAATTGAGAGAGACAGATTGTTCGGGATTACATTGATGTAGTATGTTGCTTGAAGTGTCAACATTACGGGCACATTGGGCGATACTGCGTGGGGCGAATTTGCTCGCGCTGTGGTGGTGAGGGACATTCCGCAGGATACTGCAATAGTGGCGAGGTGAGGTGTGCGACGTGACGTTCGTGCATTTTAAACGCCCTGCGGGAGGACACCGTACCATGTCGCCTGAGCGTCCGGCGAGAAAAGCACGTAGAAGGGAGAGTAATATCACTCACTAACTATGGATTGTGAGCTCTATACAATCCGGATGGGACAAATAAACCTCCAGGGGTCAGAGGCGGTAACCTCTGAGATAACGCAGGTAGCACAAGAGATAAACCTAGACGTATTGCTAGTCCAAGAACAGTATGACACTAAATGTGCAGGCAGGAATTATTCAAATTGGAGATAGGCCGATGGCAGGTATATTAGTACGAAACCGAAACTTAACTGTGGTGGTATTGCACCACCTAAGCAATAAATACGGGAAATGGAGGGATTCGTCGTAGGTAACAGCTTTAAAATAGAAAATATCGAATTTGAGCCACCTACATTTAGTGTAAGCAATGGCGAGTCCAAAATTGATCTCACTCTGAGACGGGGTGGAGTGGTAGTTAAGAATTGGAGTGTGCGGGTTGGAGCAAGCATTAGCGATCACCAGGTGATCACTTTCGAGGTTGCCAAGAAAAAGAGTAATGATCAGGAGCAATTAAAGCATCGCGTGGAACAGTGCCGGGAAATGCCTGTTATTTTCCGGACTCGGGGAGTGGACTGGGACCGTTTAGGTGCCATTTTCAAAAGGTGTAGGGAAGATGAAATGGCAAGCACCAGCAAAAAATTTCTGCACTAAAATGGCGAGACTGATGACACGGTCAGCGAACACATGTATAGGCAGGATTAATCCCTGTAACCGTGGCAACGTATGGTGGAGCGACGAGCTGGACAAGCTCCGAAAAATTGTTGGTCGTTACCGGCGTCTATGGCAGCGCTACAGGGGTAGGGGTGATGAGGATGAGTGTAACGCTCTTCGGAAGCATCGCGATACTCGTACCCAGTACAGGAAAGCAACGCGTAATGTGCAAATGTCGTACTGGAAGGAAAAAATTAGATACGAGTGCCACTCCAACTTTCGTTGTGCATAACCCATAGGTGATAGGTGTGGAGGTTGCACCAGGGTTACGATAGCCGACTGCGAGACCACTGACCTGTATTAACAAAAAAAGCGTATGCTGGAACCGCACGCTTGCCAAACTTTCCCTGACCATTACAAACGCTAACGTGTGGAAAGGGTGTTTCACTGTATTGTATTGTATAGCGTATTGATTCTATTTACCTGAGGTGAGATTAGAAAAGAATATTTTCCTCGTGTTGGTCCGGGTTCCTTTGCAGAACAGACCATCTGCCTTCCTGCCACGCAGCTCGTAAAAGGCGAGCATAGGCTTACCGTCACTAACACCGTGACATCTGACTAGATGGTAGAGTTTCGCATCGACTTAGCCGGATTGTTACCACCGCCTTACCTATTCCTGACGCCAAAACGTCTTGACGTGTTTCGGTTCGGGGGGTATTTTAGCCGGTAAACTCACTTTTGCTCGAGGCCTAACATCCCGGCCTCAGGTTAGCAACGCACCATTACCACCTTTGGTGTCTCTAGGCGGGGGAAATTTCTTACCATCAGGAAATCCGTCTGCTTGTTTGTCTTCCAATATCATAAAAAAATGTTCCTTTTTGACGGCAAAATTACTAAACTGAAAAAAATACACTAAACTTTGGAGAAGGACGTAGGCAGGTGGGCTACTTTTTATGTTAAAATTTGAACGGGCAGCGTTGGAGAGCTAAATGTTAATTAAACAACTAGACTACGCGGGCGAAGCCGCGGAACACAGCTAGTATAATAATAGATACATTGGCATAGTTCCAACTATCTGCTTATAGTGGTTCCAACGGTACGATTTATGTTTGTAAGTGTATGGGGAGCATTGTTAGCTTTTATTTATTTTTATTTTTTTCCTATGTTTAAGGACATAGTTACCGAGCTTGATTCCAAATTTCAACCTAGATCATCTGGAAGTAGGTTAGGTTTAGCTAATTAAGTCAGTCAGCTTTTATTTATTTTTATTTTTTTCCTATGTTTAAGGACGTAGTTACCGAGCTTGATTACAAATTTCAAACTAGATCATCTGGAAGTAGGTTAGGTTTAGCTACTTAAGTCAGTCAGCGCTAAAAATTACGACTTTTTAACCTTCAAACATTTGTAACCGTTTGAGGGAGCTTCATGACATTTGGGATTCTAGATTGTAGTGTACGTGGGGGATTCATTGGAATAAATCCTCATCATTTCACAACTCGGATGTCAGGTAACGGAGTTTAGGCATCGTGGATATCTTACCCTTCGGACCAAAACATGACAGTGTCAACAGAGCGAGGTCAGTAATAGGCAATGGGGGTGGTTACCTGTTAGTTTACTTACATCGGGGACCTTATTCAAAACGGATTAAATGAAACAATTGTAATTAGGTATTTAGTGAGTTGTAAAGAAGGAACAGCAAATGCAATTGCTTTCCGTCGGCAGATGTAGATCTCTATCCATTCGATTTACCTGTAACGTTAGGATAAACTGTCGATAAGCAGCAGCAGGACTCGTGCCACAAGTGCTGATGCAGCAGACGTCTGCCTGAAGAGATCACTACTCCGGCCCAACTTGTGAAATTGGAAACATTATTTGAAACCATAACAAGGAGTGGATGGGCCAATGGAGCTATCTTGGCTCCACACATTGATAAAACTGTCGCTGTGCCGGTACCCCGTCGCTTATGCACAGGACACCGTGCCGTCGACCAGGCCGTGAGTCACGTGTACCACATACACGATGGAATACTTGAGATCCATATCTGCTCCCGCTCTGCCAGCACACAAAACCTCCTGACATTTCACAATTTTAGCCCACCAAAATTGTTAAACGGTATTTTACTTAGAATTATAGAGAATATATTTGTGCACGCACCAGATAAGTACGTCCATATTTGTAATGTATACATGGTGGAAAAATAGATATCAATTCATTTTATTTATTAATACACATATTTTTGCTTGAATCGTTAATAATGGATTTTATACCTAACAGTTATTGCATATATAATGTTTCATCAATTCATGATATGTGCACAAAATATACAGGTACAGAAGGAAATCTTACATACAACCTCTCACGGACACGATATCATAGAACCAATGTGGAGCACTGCTATCGCGAAGTGCGTGGGGGGATGATACCAGATAGGGATAGGAACGCTTCGGTGAATCTTTATGCGAAAATGGAACATCAAAAAAAAGATGCACACATTTGTATTTTTTAGTTAAGTCTCTCGCGTGGTTGTCAGAGGACTTCTGTCTTGCTTCCAACATATCATTACTCTTTTCGTGTATGTTTAGTCTTAAACGTCCTTTTCGGAGAGGCCAAATAAAATGAATGCGAGGGCGAGTGCCACCAGCACGTCATCCACTTGAGAATGGCATTTATTAAATTTAGTGCTACAAAAAAAAGTTAAAAAAGGCAAATGTTCAGCGGACGGTTTAGAGTAGGTGCGGAGGGTGATAGTTTACGGCAGATACGGTTAAACTTCATTGCACTTTAAAATTATTTGTAGTAAATAACGAAGAAGAACTTAAAGTACCACACCCAGCCAGGACTGTCCCTGTGTCCGGTCAAAAGGCATACCGGGGGGCACAACATTTTTAAGGGATATACAATTGTAATAAATATAAATAATAAGTTAATTTCATTTGATTTAACATTAATAATTACTAAGTTTTTAATGATTTTCAACAACGTCTTAATACACATAAATAATTATATTTCATTTCATTAAAATATTTAGTAATTGCTAGTATACATTTCTGTTCTTTCTCATTCGTTATCAACAACAAATCCAACAACTAGCTACTAGTGCCACCACTACATTTTCGTTTAATCCCAAATGCACCAACCGTATGGCGACTGCCGACTGTACCTAGTTATCGAAGGCGAGGCACGTACCTGAGATTGAGTATTGTGGCTGTGTGTCTTTATTTTGTAGTGTGGGGCTGCGGCGCATGCGGTCACAATGCACAATGTCAAAGGAGCAGAATTTCAACATTTTCTTATAGCATTGACATATCAAATGCATACAATTTTGAAAAAACAGCTCAAACGAGGCTTTAGCCGACTCAAAATGCTCCACATTAGGGGTAATGTACAACGTTTTGTAATCCGGTGAGGGTGTGTCGGCAAATTTGAAGTATTTAAAGACTTGAGTACATTTCCGTCTGGCCGCGCCGGAAATGGTTGGTTCTTAGTTGCGGTGTGGTCGTCGCCTATTATTTCTGATTTAAGGAAATGTACGTATTTTACAGACGAAACTCTGGTGGTTGGTGACGGCAGTGGTGGTGCTCAGCGTTTGCGCGGCGCGCGCCGTTGACCTCTGGGAGGACGGCGACCACGAGGTGCTCGTGCGCAACGAGCGGGGAGCCAAGAACAGAGGTCAGTTTCACTCAACCCCACCACTGCTGGCGCGACACACTCTATTGAATACCTGATCCAACATTTACGTGTTCGTACAAATACAGAAGGGAGCTGTGGTTTGGAGGGATCTTGGTTTCCGTTTGTGCGTATAGGTTCGGTGTACCTACATAATACGCAACAAGGGCAGTTTGTGATCTGACTGAAGATGTCGTGTGCTAGCCACGAAGGCAGACTTACTAAGAAATAGAGTGGTGGCTATAAGGCTGACTGTTAAACTTTTGGCTCCAAACCTAGTATGTAACTTTTACTGGCTGCTTTGGGAAAGAATATTTTTTGAAACATTTTGGTGTCAATTAATCGGCTTCACTTGTAACTCCAGTGAGATGCTAAAAGGTATTTTCATAAATCCATGTCTCAGTTCTGTAAGGAAAGTAGACCCTGGGCTCCCCACATATGGACGTGAAGGACAGCTCTGTGGTAAACGTAACAGATAACTATTACTACGACTAAAAGTCAAAGCGATACTGTTTCAATCGAAGTTACACTAAGTAGTTTTCTTACAGTACAAAAAAAAAACGTTTAGGCACTAAGCGATTTACATAAGATTAAGATGTATTTGGTTCGAGAAATGAGTGCCCCACCTGAAATAGCTCAGCACGCACTATGTCCGAACTTTTATACACTGGTTTGGAAAAGAACTGTAACACAAATGTATGGGTCAAGGAGTATTCTAGTTAAACTAATAAAGAGCAAACAACATAGCCACTTAACGTCAGGTAAACCACTTTCTGAATGTTTCATCTCTTAGGCATAAGTGCGTTTAATATCCTGGTTTGGTAAGAGGCAGCAGTTGTTGCAGCAACCTGCCGCTACGTCCGCGGCGCCTGGTCCGACTGCGACCCGAAGACCAACGTCCGCTCGCGTCCCCTGACCCTCAAGAAGGGTGATCCCGCCAGTTGCGAGCCCACCAAGACCATTCAGAAGAAGTGCAAAAAAGGTTCGTAATAAACATTTACTTTGAGCCGGTATTGCAACAGAAACACGATGGCGAAAATAAAGAAGAACGTCAACGAACGGTTTCTAGAACAACTACCAACAATAATCCATACGTAATCATGTTTGTCTGTTACACTGTGCCAACTAAACCGCTGGCCCGAATTTGATAAAATTTGATAATGAGACAATCTTTAAGTCCTAAGGGAATTTAATACGTCTTACACAGAGTGTTACAAGTTTGCCTGAAAGCTGAAAGGAGGTTAAATAGGGCTTTGTAAAGCGTCCATTTGCAATATATAAGAACCGTAGCAACGGTTAATAAAAACGGCAAATAATATACCCCAATAAAAAAAATTGTTATTTCCAATGACGCACCAACCAGAGATGTTGCGAATATCAGCATCAGCATCAGCTGGTTATCATCATCATCATTTTCAACATCAGCATCCGCTTTATTAGCGAGAGTCAAGATGGATGGACCAAGTCTTAGATTTTAATAAGACCGTTAAGTGCGCGGCTTTCCTTCGGCGGCGGTCTTTCCTTGTCAAAGTTTGTTACCGTACTAAATGTCATTCTTATTACAAAACGAAGACCAACCGAGGACTCTCTAGTACCAGAGTTAGTACTACTTTTGGTACCGTGCCAAGCAAAACTATTCATTCACTCTTTCCCTATTTGATTAGTTTGATGCCCCGTTCCTTAAAACACAAACTTAGATGACGAGAAATGTAAAAATGTTTATTTAAAATTAGATTCTTAGCAATAAAAAGTGATAATGAAATTGATTATGCCATTTTGCTACGAAACATAATATATTAAATCTGAACATTTTGTTAATTTATGAATTTCGTTTTTATGGTCACGTTCTAGTAGTAATTAAAGTAGCTAGCGTACAATAAATAGAAGTGCTCGGCGCGCGTAATTCAATAGGTGTGTTTATAAATATTTTCGAAAAGGAACTTTAGTAAACTATGTTATTTATCTTCAAATACACAACGCAAATCGACACAACCTAATAATTTTGACTGATTTTGACGTTACAAATCTAGAATTAGAAATATAACCCTCCAACTTCGGGGGATTAAATAGTTAAACATATAACCTATGGCATAGTGCAAACTCGAGGTTGCGCAAGAGAAAATAACGATTTAACCCTATATTGGAAGCTAATCTAGGGCTAACTATGTTAACCTAGGATCGTGCAAGTGGGCCTTAATTATAATTTATGTATGCTATTTCATTCACTCTCCCCCTGAACCGGTATGCCGTGGGTACGTGGCTAAGCAGCGTTAATTTGGAAGATGTGGAGAGAGGTGGCCTTTAACAGTTACTGGCCTTGGTTTGTGAAAGACCTCCTTGGGGGGGGGGCAGGTCCACTGGACTGGACTCCTACCGGCGCTGCCTGGGCTGCGACCGGAACTCAATACTCCGAACTCGCCTGGCCCACGTGCAGCGGTCGGACGACTTCCGGCCGGTATCTTGGACCCTGGAAGTTTTTTACAACTCCTCTAAGACACTGTCGCCAGACGGGCCACACCGCCAGGCCACTTCCAGTCCAGGGGTAGGATATTATAGGTCCTCCCACTGGACGAGTCGTGGCCATGTGATTATCACATTTGGCTACTGTCGTAGCTGACATTACATATTACATATTACATATTATTGAATATTAGGTACAGTTTGTAAACAATTTGCAATCTTTGTTGTCGGCGAACAGGCGGTTAGCAACGTCGATCATT
>NJDD01000376.1:0-47380 GCA_002245505.1 Calephelis nemesis
ACTTTTTCGGGCCAGAATTGCAGTCCAAATGGACTGGCAGGGATCGCGACGTGCAAACGTACTGTAATTGTGTATAGTGTTAGGTTTGATATGAAAATTGTAGGTAGGTAAATCTTTACTTGTCATTATTAACAAATAATGGAAGCTTAAGATATAAGAGGGTAGTTTTTATATTTTCAGTTGTTATTGCTACATAGCTCATTAAACATGATTTCTATATAATTACGAAGTTTTATTGGACATAATAGATACACAATTTCATTCACTTACTTCTAGCACGACATCATCAACCTAAACTGTTGCTTATAAATACTGGTATCACTAATAAATAGATAGTGTTATTAGTTTTAACGGTTTGGTGTTCACCATTATCGTCATCAACATGAAGACATCTATTACTGGACATAGGCCTCTCCCAAAAAGCGCCATGAGTCATGTTCACCAGCTGCTTGTACCCAGCGACCTTTCTTCCCCAGCGGTAATCGGTTCTGCGACCAATATGGCCTGCCCGATGCTACTTCAGCTTGATGCAGTGTTACTAACTCGAATTTTTATAAATCCTTCCGTACGACTCCAAAAGTTTGTAGTGTCCGACCAAACTCAATTCGAAAAATAGGTAGATCTACCAACTTCTTTTTTTCAAGATTTAGAAGGAATCTGCACGGTCATATAATATCTATAACAGATTATTTTAGTAAAAATAAATAATTTTAGTAAAAATAAATAATTTTAGTAAAAATAAAAAATTTTAGTAAAAATAAATTATTTTTCTGACTATTTTTGATAAAACAATAAGAAAAACCTAAATTGTTAATATTTAGAACAAAAACAATATATACCCCGTGGTGGTCCGGGCTCCTTTGTAGAATAGACCATCTGCCTTCCTGTGCCAGGCAGCTCGTAAAAGGCGAGCATAGGCTTATCGTCGCTAACACCGTGACATCTGACTAGGTGGTAGAGTTTCGCAGCGACTCGCCCGGATTGGTACCACCGCCTTACCTATTCCTGCCGCCATAACGTCATGATGTGTTCCGGTCCGGAGGGTAAGGTAGCCGGTAAACTTACTTTTGCTCGAGGCCTAACATCCTGACCTCAGGTTGGCAAAGCATCATTAACATCTTTGGTGTCTCTAGGCGGCGTGAATTTCTTACCATCAGGAAATCCGCCTGCTTGTTTGCCTTCCTATAACATAAAAAAAACAAAATTAAATAATAGACTGAACAGCGTTATTGGATTGGTGATTTATTTTATGATCTATTTATTTAAATATTTTTGTCATGTCAACTAAACAACATATAAATAATTTACAATTTTAATCTTTAAAAGAGTACATAGTTTGATTAAATAATTTGAAATGCGCTTCAGTAGGTACAGGTTGTTCGGAGCTCTTGCTGATAAAAAGTTACTAAGTAGATTTTTCATCGAAGGTAGAAGATTTGTAAAAGGAGTTGAAAGTAGGTAGATCTACCTAAAAGTTGGTAGAGTCGGTAACGCTGGCTTGATGAATATGTAGAAAAGGTCGGTTATTCTCATTCTCTTTCGGATCACCGAATTGCGGAAACACTGAGCATAGCTCTCTCCATAGCAAACCGAGTGACTCTGAGCTTATTTGAGAGGCCTATTTGGTTATTTGGTGTTTATGTATGTTTAGGTTTGGTGTTTACGTCGTGTCAATTATTATAAACGCAGTAAAAATGCTAAAAATCTTCTCTAATTTTTAGCCCCGTCATCTTGTTAGATATGGACATAGATAGACATATAGGGTGTAACAGTATTTCTTACGTTAGATAGTAAAAAACAGTTGGTTCTTCTAAATCTTTCCCATGAGTTGTTAAAGATAACGACCGGTAATTTAAGCATCGAAATCTATAGCGCTTTTGGTCTGAAAATTGAGTTCTCTTAGTCACCGACAGAGGCGCTGTTCAAGTTTCCATACAAATAATTTTCAAACAGGCTATCGATTATAGTGTCATAAATTCATGGTCAGGGGGCAGAGTGTAAGAAACAGTTGTCTTAAACACACTTAGTCCAGTGCTACACAAGTAATAAGTCACACTTAGACACTATACGGCCGCGCCGTGTTGGTCCGGGCTCCTTTGTAGAATAGACCATCTGCCTTCCTGCCAGGCAGCTCGTAAAAGGCGAGCATAGGCTCACCGTCACTAACACCGTGACATCTTACTAGGAGGTAGAGTTTCGCAGCGACTCGCCCGGATAGGTACCACCGCCTTACCTATTCCTGCCGCCATAATGTCAATGCCTACTGTTGACGTGTTCCGGTTGGAGGGTAAGGTAGCCGATAAACTGACTTTTGCTCGAGGCCTTACATCCCGGCCTCAGGTTGGCAGCGCACCATTATCAACTTTGGTGTCTCTAGGCGGCGTGAATTTCTTACCATCAGGAAATCCGTCTGCTTGTTTGCCTTCTAATATTATAAAAAAAGGTTATTATTGCCAAGTAGCTAAAACACAAATAGGTAAGCCCTAAACCCCAGATAGTGTCATGTCAGGCAAAAACCTTATAGTGTCAGGAATTCGTTCTCTCTCGTCTCATTCTATTCGGTTAAACAAGATTGCATATGCAACTAGCTGTCCGGCGAACTTCGATTTACCCATCTTTGTTGAAATTATTGTTTTTCCGAGTTTCCTCGCAATTTTTCCCAAATGATGTCGAAAATTTATGGTTGCAAGTTTTTTTGGACCACATATGTAACAAAACAAGTATATGAAAAATAAAAATATTTTGGGGCATGCCATTCTTATCACTTAGGTGGATGAAAAATAGCTTATAAATGTTCATAAACCTACCGAGTGTGCCTATAAATTAAACACCCTGGCAAACTTTATTTTTTCACATAAATCAACTAT
This sequence comes from Calephelis nemesis, assembly GCA_002245505.1. Taxonomy (NCBI): domain Eukaryota; kingdom Metazoa; phylum Arthropoda; class Insecta; order Lepidoptera; family Riodinidae; genus Calephelis; species Calephelis nemesis. Next base: position 2,868 of record NJDD01000376.1, read on the forward strand.
ATGTATGTAGACTAGGGTAGAAGCCTTTAAAAATAATAAAAAGTGAAATAAAATAGTAGTAGAATGAAACCCATTAGAAAAGGAGGAGAATATGATCAAAATGAAAGGAAAAATAAATTACAGTCGATCCGAGTTCGGGAAGTGGGAGGGGGGGGGGGGTTTAAGGGTTAAAAAATGGTTTATCTTGATTTCTGGCAAAGCTAAAAGTCCTATCGAAAAAAGTCTCATGGCAAAGTTGTAGGTAATAAAAAGATCTAAAACTTTTGTATTAACACTTTTTTCACATAACCTCAAAATTTATGTGAAAAATTCAAAATACCAAGTTTTTAAAAAAATATGTTACTATAGTAAATATTCACAGAAGATGTGAAAAATCGAAAAAAACTCGAATTCGAATTTTTTTTTAATTTTTATAAAAAATGTTGAGCTATTTATCAAAATTAACACTTTGATTACTCGAAAAACATTAGATTACATGTTAAATTGATAAAAAAAATGCAAATAAGAATATACTACTACAATTAACAAACAAATAAGTTAATAAAATTAATATTTAATAAGACAATTACAATATTTGGAGAAAGTTGTCGAATATTCTTTAAATTATATGCGTAGATGTCTATTTATAACTATTTCAAGAAAAATTATATACCTGAGTGACCTACGAAAAATAGTAGCCCATCAAAAGGTATTTCATGGAGAGGTGGGGAAGAGGCTAGGCGAGTGCGGGTCTTACTACATACATACCTACTATTTCGTAGCAGCTGTTACAACCGATAGCCTAACCAATATTCGAAATACAGTACAATATACAACATAGTTTATAAAAATACACGTGCACGCTGAGTTTCTTAAAGATAATTGTGACAAGTTTACTTAAAAAAAAACTTTTCGAATCTGCATAGGAATAATAATAATAATTATTATAATAGTTTATTTGCCAAAAATGTTGTAGTAGCAGTTATGAATCATAAGATTAATGTGTTAAAAATATTGTAATGAATAACGTAATCATAATAAAGTATCTACATTTAATTGTATAAGCTACATTTATATTTTTATATAATGAGATTTTCTATGACATAAATGTAATAAGCATTAAATAAATCAACTTTTTAATTGAAACAAATTGCAGCAATCACATTTTTTAAATGAAATTATTTTTTGATTTTTGCATTTACTGTGAAGATTTTCTATAGTAACATATTTTTTTTTCACCATCGAAAAGTAGAGATTTCAAAGAACAGAAAACATACCAACTTTTTGAAAAAAGCTGATATTTTGACGGGTGACTTTTCGATTGAAAATTAGGGTGTTTTTTCGATATTAATTCAAAATAAGGTAAAAAAATTAATATTTTTTAATCAAATAAATTACAGCGTATTTGGGACATAAAAAGGTAAGTTTTCACCAAATTTCGTTAAAAAAAAGAAATTTTTGTAAAAAATAAAAATAAAAAACCAAAAACTTGGTTTTTTGAATTTTACACATAAATTTTGAGGTTATGTGAAAAAAGTGTTAACACAAAAGTTTTAGATCTTTTTATTACCTACAACTTTGCCATGTGACCTTTTTCGATAGGACTTTTTGTTTTGACCATTAAACCATTTTTTACCATTAAACCCCCCCCTCCCACTTCCCGAACTCGGGTCGACCGTAATTTATTTTTCCTTTTATTTTCATCATGTTCTCCTCCTTTTTTAATGGGTTTCATCCTACTACTATTTTATTTGGTTTTAAAAATTATCGACCCTGGTCTAATGATATAAACCGCACGAACCTCTTAAATACCTAGGTACCAAACATACATAAAAACTACGGAAATCAGTCGAACTACTCCTAATGTATTTATTCATAAAATGAAAAAATTTAAAGTAATAAAAAAACATTGTTATAAATTAATTTTATTTTTACAATTACAATAATATCGACAATAAATCAAATTACTTTGTAATAACTTATTTGGTACTTAACACAATAAATAATTATTCGTTAAGAATCATTCGTAAATGAATGGACTAATTATTTAATATAACTACTACCTATATTATATTAGTTATAACACAAGTTATAAAACAGATCTAATACAACACTATTTAACTACAACTATTTAATGTTAAATTTAAATGAGCGTATTAGTTACGTACCTATTTAAGCTATTTCAGATAAGAAAAAGTTTACATGATGCACACAATACAACATAAGGATGTGCCTAAAAATAATCGATAAATTAGTAATCGATAAATTTGCGTCGACAAAATTATTTCGTGGTTCAAATTTATAACACATTGTAAAATATTATATATACATATTTTTTCTGCTTTCACCAAATCATTCTAAATTACTCAATATAGATCTTTAACTGAAATTATTTTGTGGAAAATCTTGCAAAATTAAAAAAGTGATATAAATATTACAATTATACTAATACAATTTCTAAGATGTCAGGAGAAACCATTTAGTTAAAGATGATTTTTCTCATATCTGAAATTGCTCTTTGAAATAGGATTTTAGCGATATTACGTTCTAATTTAATCAGTATAGTAAATTACTTATTGTTTACATTGTGAATTCCGAATAAAAATTAAAAAAAAACATATTCGAGACATTTTGATCACAATCCGTGTACCAATAATAAATTTGTAGTATCAATATCTCACTAGATCTTAGATTTTAATCAGAAGCACTAAACAACTTAACTACCCTTATCCTTACTAAGTATTAAAAAACTCGTACAAAAGCATATCCACAGTCGATTGGTAACGAACAGAGTTCAAAACAAACCAAAATCACTCACAACTTCGATATTCATATCAAATAATGAATTAATATTTTTAATTAATACATATTCATCAATGAATTAATATTTTAATTAATTCATATTCAATTATAAATTAATATTTTTGTAATTAAACATATTCAACACTGAATAAATCTTTTTTTTAATTCATATTCAATCATGAATTAATATTTTTTAATTAATACGTATTCAACAATGTATTAATCTTTTTTTAATTAATTCATATTCAATTATGAATTTATATTTTTAAATAATTAATTCAAATTCAATTATGAATTCTCATTTATTTAAAATAACCTTAAAATTAATTTCATTCCACGTAATGGCACTTTTATGACTAATATATATCACTATCACTTTGTACCAGCATAATGAGAAAAATTATATTTTATATATCTAGTATAGCACTAGCTCAAATTGTTAAAACTCGACCCCCCTTACAACAAGAGGTTATTCTCATCTGTCCTAGGGCTATTGATATTTTTTTTGTTGTGTAGAACTTCAAATATTTATATAAATGAAAAATATGTACTTACACTCAGCATTAAGGTATTTGACGAAACTTATTTTCATTTGAAGGCCTTACAGATGCTTTAAAATATATCTTCATGATTCGAAACTTACAGATATATTATGATATGAACGATTTGTAAGACTATATACAAAAAGTCGTTATGTTGATCTAACAAAGTTTTCCTTAGAATTAATGTTGAAGAGAAGGTCGAGACTAAAAAAAACAACAGTATGTGTAAACACACATTTTTCCCTTTACCAATAAAACTTACGCGCCCGTTGATCTGGTGTGTAACTTCACCTTTACTAACAAAAAATGAAGTTACACGCCAGATCAACGGGCGCGTAACATTTATTAGTAAAGGGGTTAATGTGTAGCTTAAAGTTGCGAAATAATTATTTTTACTTCACACTACAGAGTATAGACAATAAAGCACTTTAAATATTCCATATTAACACAAAGATGGTTGAAGATGCTGGAAAATCTTAACCACGCTAATCTTGAACGATTTTTGAGTTTTAGCAAATATTTTGATTTAATAGAACATCACACGAAGTATACAATAAATAAATAGAAAAAGCGTTACTGTACTAACTTATCCTTAATATTTCCAAAAAATAACAACAATCGATACTTAAACATACGATACTTAAAACTCGTAATTAGGTTCTTCAGCATCAGCCAATTTGATGAGACCTATGAAGCTCTTTTCTGGCTGCATCAAAGAATGTCTGTCGCCTCCCGTGTTTCTGACTGCTAGCCTGTCACCAGCTTTCAAGAAGAGAGCTGCAGCAGAGAAACAAGAGTTGGGCTTGTCGAGTCGTTCTGTGGAGTGCGTCGATTGCGCACATTGCAGTAAGGTTTCCCGACCTTCAATGTCCAAGTTCGTCCGGTGTAGAACCCATGATATTACGTCATGGCTGTCCAAATAGTAGATCTGTAAGAGATGGGGTTTGATTATTCAGTCTTTCCAAAAAGCATATAAAGGATGAAGAAATTCTTTTTTTAATTATATTGGAAGGCATACAAGCAGACGGATTTCCTGATAGTAAGAAATTTACGCCACCTAGAGACACCAAAGATGGCTATGATGCGTTTCCAACCTGATGCTGGGATGGTAGGCCTCGAGCAAATGTAAGTTTACAGGCTACCTTACCCTCCGAATCGAAGCACATCAACGGCAAGCACTGACGTTATGGCGGTAGGAATAGGTAAGGCGGTGGTACCAACCCGCCCGAGTCGCTAAAGTCTACCACCTAGTAAGATGTCACGGTGTTAGTGATTGGCAGGAAGGAAGATGGTCTATTCTGCAAAGGAGCTCGGACCAACACGGGGAAAAATTCTACAATTACTACCTCCAAACAATATGTACAAACGATATCAACATTGCTAGTGCATAGAAATACTTTAATAATATATTACTTCTACTTGAATAAACCTTTTTAAATAATTTTTAGGCCTTCTTTTCAAATCAGATATGGATCTCCTGATAGTAAAAAAAATTTCATCACCTTTATAAACACACATATCATCACGCCAATTCCTTTACTAGTAGAAGTAGAAGGCCCTCTCACAACCCTGCCCAGCTTCCTTCACATTCTTTGATTGCTCTTATTAATACAGACAATTCGGTTTCGAAGATTTTTTACCAATTTTAACAATGTCACAGTAGTAGTTATTTGTTATTCATAATGCATTATTGATGATGTTGTTAACATAGACGAATATTATGAATTGATAAGTATAATTGGTCGGATTTTGATAAAATTAATATGAAAACACATCAAAATCATCACCTATCTTTTCAAAAAAGAATAGTCAAAATTGGTTTGATATTGGCCCAGAAATCGCGTAACAAACATACAAAAATAGTGGATTAAAAAAGTCATACTCGTATTACAAATGCGAAAGTCTGCCTGTCACTCTTTCACTGCTAAACAGCTAAATCTGAATAGATCCGAGTTCAGACATAGGCTACCTTTTTCAAAAATCATCGCCCAAAGGACAGAAAACAGGAGAGGAAAAGGAAAGTTTGTACGAAAATCGTAACTATACAAATAGGTAATCCTATTAATATTGTAAATGCTAAAGTTTGTCTGTCTGTTTGTTCGTTACTCTTTTACGCAAAATCTGCTCAACGGATGAAACATACGGATAAACGGAAGGCATGAAATTTGGTACACACATAGAGGGTAACATGGATTAACACATAGGATATTTTTATCCCGAAAAAATGATTCTGTGGGATCATCAACCACGCGAGCAACGCCGCGGGCAACATCTATCACTTTATTTGGTACACAAATACTAATAGAAAATAACAATTCAATGTTAAACAATTTTTAGTTGTTTTTTAAAACATACTGAATATTTCTCAGTCATAACAGTAAATAATATTGCTTTTACTATTTTCCAACTGAGCAGTTTTTGAAGAGTGCTTATTGCTGTTGGGACCTTGTAGTGACGGGACGTCTCATTGCAATCTTATAGAGTTCTTTGCAATTCAAAATGACTTTCCTAAGACAGCAATATAGAGATGAGTAACGAAGATTATATACATACACTCTATATAACTTACATACAATATACATCATCTTAAAAAAGGAGGTGGTATTGCGACGATTCACAGTATTGGTAAGTACTTCTTTTTTACCTACTTAATAATTCTACCTGCACTCGTAACGTCTGTGCTCATCACTGCTATGTTGCAATAGCTGTTAGGCAGGAGCTGTCTGACAGCGTTCCCTTTTTAGCAACAAGATCACCTTTTCCGTATGAAATAATATAAATTTGTCTCAAGTAAAATAATGGTTATTGTTCATTTATATAAAAGAAAGTGGTGTTAGTTACACTATTTATAACTCAAGAACGGCTGAACCGATTAGGCTGCAAATTGGTGGGGAGGTAGCTTAGAACCGGGAGAAGGACAGAGGATACTTTTTATTCTGTTCAACTGTGAGGAAACTGGGAAGAACAACATTTAAATTTTTCCCATACAAACTGAATGGGCGGAACGAAGTTCGCGGGAACAGCTAGTAAAGTATATTTACTGGTGCTGACTGACTTCATTCATTCATTTTCATTAAAAATATTATGTTAAACTAGTTTGTTTGTATTCGACGAATTATACGAAATCATTGATCTATTTTGAATTATTTTTCACCGTTAGATTACCTTGATATCACGATCAAAATACGCCATGTTTTACCAAAATCCTTTCAGTAAACATTAAATTATTGATGGGTTGGAAGTGGCTACTTGATACTGGCTAACATACGCACATTTAGCCTTACTCCGGTGAAGTTGTAAGAACCTCGGTCAGCAACATATTTGCCATTTCAAAAAACGCACATTTATTTTTAGTAGTGATAAATAAGAAGAAGTGAGAAATCAATTCCTCCAATGGAAATTGAAGAAGCAGAACTGAAAATATACTAAGCAATAATCTTTCTTCAAAAACGTTGAAATAACAATGCCCTGGATATACCTACTTAGCCAGAGAAGTGTGTTTGCTTTGGTAACTATTTTTACCTGAACGTAGACCAAGTAAACTCCAGTGTGGTGGACGTGTATGTGTCCGTTCCGAGTGAGCGTCGGCCTCGGGTGTGGCGAGGCGATGGTCCAAGGAGACGGGTACCACACGTCGTGAGCCGCGCCATGAGCTACTCGGACTAGACCATTGCCTGGAAAAAAGGAAGTTTGTATATTTCACTGAGGCGGACGTAACAGCTTAAGTTATTTAAATGTACTAGTGGTCGCCCCTTAGTTGAAATTCGACCATAAGTTGATAAGAACGCCATCTTCATTTCTTTAGACCAACCACTTTGTTTTCTGAATAGTTAGTGCGCCATCTGTGATTTTTTATCGTCAACATCAATATATTTGTTTGTGTGTGTCAAATGCATGGATGTGTGGGTAATGTTTTGTTTATTGACTTAATGTACTTTATAAGCATTATTATTGAAAAATGATAGCGTTCTGCACTTCTCCTACATATAAATTATAAGTGTGCAAAATTTCATGCTCCTCCGTCAGCGCAATTTTCGTAAAAAGGGGTCCAAAGTTTTGAATCGCGTATTATTATATAGACAAAGATATTGGTAAACCTTGCCAAAATTTACACTCAGCCTACCACTCAGCCTTTTTGAAGCGAAACACATTTGACTGAGGCGTTGACCAACACTTCCTAGAGGGCGCTGCTTACAACTACTTTCGCTACTACCAACTATTGGTCAGTCTTCTACCTTGGCCTAACTTTTACAGTTCCACCACGGAATAAGTAATAGTACTACGCAGAGAAGACCCACCGATCCATCAAATGCAAGTAATTTTGAATCTTATGATGTGTAACAAAGGCTTACATTGCGGTGAGCGAGTGGATCCGATTTACCCGACTTCGACTTTAATAAGAAAGCCATCTACGTAGACAAAGGTGAATATTTCATCGATTACCCTAGGGTTCTTATAAGGGAATCCAAACCAAAATACAAACTTGGTGGCGATAGAGCCACCTCAAAAGTGCCCCTTTACAAATACATTTTTTTATAAAAGAGGAGGCAAACGAACTAGTGGGTCACCTGATAGAAAGTGATCACTTCCGCCCACGGACATCCGCAACACCATAAGTATCACAGATGCGTTGCCGACCTTTTAGGAATGGGTACGCTCTTTTCTTGTAGGTCTCAGTCATTTTAATTAGTTCAGAAATTACGGAGAAATCGAATAACATAATAAAACACGCGAAAAACATATAGCTTCCTCATTTTTAAAAGGCGGTTAAAAAGACACATGTCAATATGTCAATGTCAATCTTAACGTTGCTTGAAGGCTCATCTAAGGGTGAGCGTTGCTGAATTAACTATCACGTTGTAACTTTAGATATTGTTTTGACATGAGACACTTCCTGAGACCGCCTGAATCTACGTACACTGCGAATAAACTTCTGCTACTGACACATGGGTGTACATAAGGTAATACATGTATTCACTGCACATTATACATATTGTATAATAGAATAGAATAACTCTTTATTTTGCACCAAAAAACATAAAAAATGATACATATAAATAAACTTAAAAACTAAATGATGAAGTGAACTAAGTGAGGCAACTTTATGCTAAGCAGATATAATCAAAGAAATTTTTGCACGATGGTGCTCTTAATACGCAAAAAAAAGGAATATTAAATTAAAAAAAAATAAATTTGTACTGAAATTGTTGAAATGTAGTAGTATCTTCACGCCCATATCCCCGAAGAGGAGTAGGCAGAGGCACAACCAGGGCACCCAAGACTAACAGAAGACACTAAATCCCACAATGTGGTAGGTGACAAGCCTATCTCCAACCGCGCACATATCCAAACCCGAGCAACATTTTTTATTAGAAAATTAGAAAAATTAAGTTTTCTTTTTGTTGCCCGACCCGAAAATCGAACCCAGGTCCTCACGCAGTCAAGTCCAACAACTTAATCGCTAGACCAAGGAGTCTTGGTGTAAAAAATCTGCGAAGTCAGATATTTTGCCTAAGGTGTAGTTTGTGAATTTAGGGCTGGCAGAGTTAGAGTGTATAATGTTAAAAGCATCGCTCTACATAACACCTTATCACATTGGTACCATAAACCAGCTTATAAATAATAGCCTCTGTGGTCTAGCGGTCCGGGTGTTGGACTTGACTGCATGAGGTCCCGGGTTCAAATCCCGGGTCGGCCAACAAAAAGAAAATTGGATTTTTCCAATTTTCTAATAAAAAAAAATGTTGGTCGGGTTTGGAAAATGTGCCCGGTTGGCGATAGGCTTGCCACCTATGAATTTGTGGGACTTAGTGTCTTCGGCTAGTCGTGGGTGCCTAGGTTGTGCCTCTGCCTACCTCTTCAGGGATATGGGCGTGAAGATACTACTACTACTACTATAAATAATTGTTTTTGATACGAGTACTATTGTCACATATTCTTGATTTGACCTGCTGACTTCCTTCTATGGCACGAATGCTAAGGAATTTTCGCTTTTTAAAACGTTTAAAACAAAAATGAAGCTAGTAAATAAAACAAATCCATGATGTGAATGCTCAGAGATCTTCCTCACAGAAAACGTTTAAAATAAAAATGAAGGTACATAAAGCAACATGGGAACCATTCCTCTTGAAAACTTTTATTGATTTTGTAAAACCCACGCAACAATGACATTTTATTTCCAGGGAGTGAGTGAGTGTAGTTTTAAAAAGTCTCCTTTACAGGGGGATATCAGTTACCCACTTGCACCCTATCAATAAATGTCATTTACTAGCTGCTGCGCGTATAGCTTAAATATACACACACACACACTCACACACAAAAATTATTGAGTTTGAGAATTAATACATTTTTTTGGTTTATAAAATTGTGAACAAGTCACTTTTTTTATGGTAATCCAGACTGCAGTCGCTTATAAATATCGCAGATGTTACTGGTGCCTCGCTTTGTTATCATTGGAATCTGAAGCCACATATGTAAGGATATCGGTAAGACTTCGACATTTATCAACGGGGACTCGTAGATGGACTTAACATTATGTACATATCTTCACTTCAAGTTTCTTGCGTTGTAGGCAGAGAGTATTGAATGCCATGCTAAGGAATAAGAACATTCCTCCACATTCATTACTATTTTAATACAAACAAGCCGATTTTGGAGGCTCTTGAATTCTTAAGTACTATAATTTTTATCGACTTTTCGCGTGTTCTTTAATAATTCCTCCTCGTTTTGACCGCCTCGTTGGTCGAGTGGCTAGCATATACGCCTAACTACATCGACTTACCGCGAGGCTCGGGTTCGATTCCCGACGGGGGCAGACATTTGTGTGATGGACATTTAGATGTCTGCATTTCCGGGCCTGGGTGTTTATTAATTTATTCTGGTATCTATTTAAGTATTTCTATGTATTAGTATCGTTAACTAACACCCATAACACAAGCATATAATTTGCTTTCTTTGGGGTTAGATTCAATTTGTGTGAGTTGTCCAGGGATGTTTATTATTTATTTATTATTTAATTCCTTGTTCCTTAAATTTTCATTCCGTTAAAACCTTTTATAAATTACAAAAGGATTTACAACAATAAAAATAAATCAGTAAAATTACTTTTAAGATTCGTTAATTCTTTCTAATTGACCACTTCGAGTCCATTATTACCGCAAAAAGAGCCTTTTAAACAGCAATTTCAATCAGAATCCCCAAACAGGTATTATTTGTTATACAACTCATTAAAAGTTATATTCAATAGAAATAAAAGGTATTTACTTTGTGATGAGGCTTCTGGGAAATTAAATTACAAACCTTTAAAGTGCTCGTGAATCTCGGGGCTGAGGTGTGAGGTGTTGCCATGGAAATGGGCGGCTACGAACGATCTTCTTCCATCCTGCACAAGTTAGGAATTATTTTAGCAAGTAAATAAATAAGGATCTCCGTATCCGAGTCACCGAAAAGGTAGGCAAAGGTGCAACCAGGACAACTGAATTTGCCACAAACTTCCTACTTAGTCACACGGGCACTTGTACATACCGACAACGTTGTTTTATTAGATGTATAGACGATGAATGAAAAACAACACACTTTGAGTTTCTCAACCCGGAAATCTAACCCAAGACCTCATGGGACGAATGCCAACATCGAAGCATCAAACCATGGAGTTAGTTACAACGGATATTAACTTTAAACGTATTCAAATTAACTTTACAAACGTTGCTCTGCCGTTAAATGCTAGACGTTGCCCGCGGTTACGCTCGCGTTCAAGTAATTTGTCTTTCCCGCGGATTTCGTTTAGTTCAGGATAAAAAGTAATTTATATTAATACGAGTATAACATGCTTCACACGCTTCAACACGAGAATAAATAATATGATTTTCAAGGTAAACATACTCGCCTATGTGGTCTAGCGGTTCAGGTGTTGGACTTGACTGCATGAGGTCCCGGGTTGGAATCTAACCCCAAAGTAAGCAAATTATATGCTTGTGTTATGGGTGTTAGTCAGCGATTCTAATGCCTACATAGAAATACTTAAATAGATACCAGAATAAATTTAATAAACACCCAGACCCGGAAATGCAAACATCTAAATTTTCATCACATAAATGCCTGCCCCCGTCAGGAATCGAACCCGAGCCTGGCGGTTGGTCTATGTAGTTAGGCGTGTACGCTAGCCACTAGACCAACGTATGTTAGCAAAATTAGAACTTAAAATACCATGAAATAGCTCATACTGTCCTAGGCGAAAGCACGCGCGTCATGCGTTGAGCAAAACGTCACGTAATGGCTCATATTACTCTATGCGTAACACGTCATGCGTTAGGTAGCGTATGTAAGCAGAATCTGTATATTAATACGTGATGCCAAAACTTTGGACCCCTTTTTACGAAAATTGCGCGGACGGAGGAGCATAAGATTTGGCACACTTATAGTTTATGTGTAGGAGAAGTGCAGAACGCTAATGTTTTTCAATAATGACGCTTATGAAGTACATTAAATCAATAAATAAAACATTACCCACACTACCATGCATTTGACACACACAAACAAATATATTGATGATAACGATAAAAGATCACAGATTTCGCACCATACAGTTTGGAAACAAAGTAGTTGGTCTTGAGAAATGAAGATGGCGTTCTTATCAACAAGATATTAAAATTTATTATGGTCGAATTTCGACCAAAGGGCGACCACTAGTTGAAATTAAAATACCACGATATAATAGCTCATACTGCGTTGAGCGTCACTAAAATAATAATAAACAGTGTACATACTAAAAATTACAGTCTATAAAGTCCTAACAATATAAACAAGGCGGCTACATGCTCTTGTAAAGTTAAGTTTTAATGTTTTCCTTTGGGGCTTGTTTAACCAATTGTGGAATTTAACAAAGTAACAAAACACGAATACTGAGCTAGACCACAATATTAGCTAACTAGTGTTTAAGTTGACGTTACATGATATTCGACCTAATTGATCAAATATCATTGTTACAAATAAGGTATATTGGTTCCAGACGGCGTGACAATTTTATTACCAACAATAAAAAATTATTTACAATAATGTTTTGTAAAATCCTCTTCCAATTACTAAACCGTAAAACCTTTCTTATAGCATACGAAACTCGTATGATTTTTTTATTAATGAAAATATCAAAAATATTATCTCGACTGTGCTGTGCCATAGGGTTCATATATATTTCACAAAAAAATGTGTTTTATAATTGTCTAAAAATATATATCGTAAATTACAGTTCAATATATTTTTGAAAGTAAGACAGCAGCAATTCATTACATTTAACCATGTTGTCAAAAAATACCGCAATTTTACGGAAATTTCGTTTATGTGGTACCTACCTAACATTCAACAAAAATTTTCGTCGTTAGTTTCGAAAAGTAAAAAAAAATTTTTCGAAATTCGAAATTAAAAAAATAGTAGGCGTGATATGGACTATTTATGGGCTTGAATGAGCGAATGGCAATAAAAACAAATCATTCTACCGTCCAAAAACATCAACACTTTTCCGATATTTCATGTTTTTTTTCGAACTTTTTAAATTTATGATTAAAACATGAAACATTTCATACTTATTTTTATTAAACTTTTAAAAAAACAAGAATTAAACGAAGGAGTAAAACGGGATATTTTCCCGCCTTTTTCAAAGCTGAAATTTTGTGCTGGAATATACAGGTTTGACACTATATGGTACCTGCGTTATATTACTTACCCATTCCCCCTTTACTCATTCAAGAATGAATTTACCCACTTTAGGTAACTAAATAAATATACTGGGTATTTATTTTATATAGGTAGTGTTTGGTGCATAACAATTTACTGTTAATCCAATACTAATTTTCAGTCCCGTATACTTTCATGGTTCAATATAGGAACTAGTTAATTAACTGTAATGTTAGTTTGTTACATTCATGCAAAAAAAACTCCATCATATTCTGTAATTTATATATCTATACATAAAAATTAATCCCTATTTCGCGTGGTCTGATAGACCTGTTTTGATATTTTTTTGTTGTGTTAATTATACGAGAAGGTTCTTCCGAAAAGAAAAGCCAGAAAAATTGCAGGAAAAATGAAAAAAATAATGCTTTCATAGACTAATGCTTTGGTAGATCTTAATGTCAAACGGTACGAAGTACGCCGAGTAGGCTAGTATAAGATAAAAACATATTTATATGCCGACCCGGCGAACTTCGTGTCATCGTTAATTACTTAATAGCTTCTAACAGTATGCGTGGATTGAAGCATTATTTTTTACATTTTCTCTAGAATTATCCCATATGTTTGCTTCTTAAGTACCTTTTGACAATAAATACTACAAAAAAGAGCCAACATAACTGGTAAAGATGTAAAATAAGTCTTTATTTTGCTGATTCCGCGTAAGCAGTGTAACTTTTGTAACAAATAATCCTCCAAATGACACATAATGTGTCAAGCCTAACTAACTAATAAAATATCTCAAAACAGGGGGTCTACCATAAGCTCTTAAATCAGGAATGTTTTAATACTACATCGACTTTTCGTACCATGACGTCCCTAAACAACCTTGTTTTACGATAGTTTTACAATACTGTTAGATTGCAGTTGTGTGACGTTTCATTCATTCAATTGGTACCACAACATCAATTGTGACAGGTAGCAGTAATGTTTTTATGTCATAATTAGCGATCTTAAAAAAAAATATATTTGATAGCGGATTTAATGTTGTTTGAGAAATTGTCATCTAAAAAAATTCGAAAATAAAACATAAAATGGTTATTGTGATAAGATTTTCGTTGATAAATGCAGGAATAGACTACCAATCAAACATTAGTATCTGAAAATTGACGATGACAATTTGGTGCAAGCCAGTATTTTATGTATATGAAGGACGCTGACAAAAAAACTTAGACTATTTGTTAAATTTAAATTGTCAATTTCTTCGAACGAGTAGCTCAGGTTAGTAGTGGTAGAACGTAGTCTGGCAAAAAATTCATTTTCATTTTTTATTCAATTTAATAGCTAGAAATGATTTTATTACTTAACAAGTTACCTATGCAGTTCTTCACAATGTACAAAACTTTTTTTATGGTTTCATTTTTCGTGCACAATTATTTTTAGCTCAAATACAGAAATAAGTGATATATTCACAAAGAAATTAGTCTATCGTGTATTTTCTTATTGTTGTTATAGCGATAGCATATAAAACAAAGCTCAACAAGGGTGTCACCGTTTTATCTAAAACCTTAGTATGACTTAATATGAAGACGAAAATTACTAACTAGAAAAATGCATATCGAATAAAAACAAATCAATAGATTCTAATAACTAAGGAATCTTAGTCTGCCGGAAGGGGGCCGTACGTATCTAAGAAAGTTTTATACTTGTCACTAGCTAATTATATTGTGAAAAACAATTAGAAGCCATATTTATAAGAAAGAAGAAGAAGAAGAATAAAAAAAATAATGTAGCAGGTAATAGACAAAATTTACAAAAATCATTCGTTCATTGCGGTAATAAAACAAGACTAATTTATAAGCTCATGGTACGAACTAAAGTAATGATATTTTATGACAGAAGTAAAACTTTCCTTTTACAAGACTGTTTTGTTAAAGCTTATGGTAGGCCCCCAGGTCTATTTGTTCAGGCATGGTACAACGACCACATGAAATGCGGATTAATTTATATATACGTATATAGATAAGACAAAGGTTAAATAAAGATGAGCCAAAGGTTTGAAAATTTAAACAATTCTCTTTATCTTCTTTATCGTCTTTTAGGTTCAGCTAGACTCGTAGTTTTATGGAACAGCCATCCGCTTGCGTGAGTTGGAAATGTAATGCAAGTATATGTATTTGTATTATATAGCGCGCACATTTGAAACATATAAAAATAAAAAGAGAGTGGGCGCTCACTCTAATTTTTTTTTTGGACAAGTTACACAAATTGAATCTAACCCCAAAGTAAGCAAATTATATGTGTGTGTTATGGGTGTTAGTCAACAATACTATTACATATAAATACTTAAATTGATACCGGAATAAATTTAATAAACACCCAGACCCGGAAATGCAGACATCTAAATGTTCATCACACAAATGCCTGCCCCCTTTGGGAATCGAACCCAAGCCTCGCGGTTCGTCGATGCAGTTAGGCGAGTACTTTAGCCACTCGACCAACGAGGCGGTCACTCTATACATCAGTCCTTACCTCATCACTATTTCTGGCTGTTCTGGAAACCGTATGCAGAGGTATTTTTCCCATCACATCCCCCGCTGCTCCAAACTTTTTAGTTTTATGCCTAAAACAAAAAAAAAATTGTAATACGAGTAGTTTTTAAGGTAGCTTGTAACATGCTATACTCACTTATCATGCTATACTCATAGAACTGATGATGATGACGATTTCTAATAATAAGATTATCTTCATACCCGTATCTCTGAGGAGGTAGGCAGAGGTACAGTTAGGGCACCCATAAATAGCCGAAGGTGCTGCTTAGTTCCACAATGATAGGTGGCAAACCGATTGTCAACCAGGATACTGATAATATAGAACAAAGAAATAATATAATAACTCAATCTGGCGTGGAACTTGGTTTCTTGAGGTCCTGGGTTCGAACCCCGGGTTAGGCAACAAAATAAAGAAAATGTGTATTTTTAATATTCTAATAAAATAACGGTGCCCGAAGATAGATATTTGCCCGGTTGGTAATGGGCTTGCTACCTCTAACATTGTGAGAAATAGTATTTTCGGCTTGTCGTGGGTGCCCTGGTTGTACCTCTGCCTACCGCTTTGGGGATATGGGTGTGGACATACTTCAGTTTACTTTATAAATTATAAAGGGGTAGTTGAACCTGATGGTGGGTTTCCTAAAAGTAAGAAATACTTATCGCTTCTATGATACTGAGTAAATGAAAAGTCCATAAAAAATTCAAATCTTAAGGCACTAGCGTAACAAGAAGTAACACCTACAAAAAAAGGTAAAACACTGGTACCACACCCGGTAAGCTAGAAATTCACATTTTTTTATCCAACTTCAAAAAAGAAAGTGGTTCTCAATTCGGTATAATATCTTTTTTTGTATGTTTGTACAATTACTCGTCCAATAGCCAGCCAATTTTAATGGTTCAGTTTTAGTAAGATAGATCATGATTGTATGAATTGCTAGAAGGGTCTTGATAAAATTTATGTGAGACTATTTGGGAATCATTTCGGAAAAATAATTATCAAATCACAATGGTCACATAATGAAATATTTGATGTCGGTTTTTTCAGTTTTATAATTCGAATAATTATTATCGATTGTACAGTCTCTGATATCTACACACACACATATATACATCATTTTTCTAATAATTAAACTAGTTATAAATATAAATAAATGGCGTAAAAGTTAAAGTAGGTATGTGTAATTTCCCTCCCCCCCCGTGATGTTTTTCCCCAGGTTGGTCCGGGCTTTATTGCAGAACAGACCATGTGCCTTCCTGCCAGGCAGCTCGTAAAAGGCAAGCATAGGCTTAGCGTCACTAACACCGTGATATCCTATTAGGTGGTATAGTTTCGCAGGGACCCGCCCCTATTGGTACCATCGCCTTACCTATTCCTGCAACCATAACGTCGTGACATGTTCCGGTTTGGAGGGTACGGTAGCCGGTAAACTTGCTTATGCTCGAGGCCTAACATCCCGGCCTCAGGTTGGCAACGCACCATTACCACCTTTGGTGTCTCTAGGCGGCGGAAATTTCTTACCATTGCCTTTCTTTCTTGTTTCATTCTTACTTGTTTGCCTTCCAATAACATAAAAAAAATATTTTTTTTTATCAATATTAAAATTTTTGCACACCAAAATGTGGTAGAATATGTTGATATACCTACTTAAATATTTTTGTAACATTTCATTTTCACACGTATTCCGCAAATAAATAATTTTCTTTCTTCTTTCTTTCTATATATATTCACGCCAAGTCCCTAACGGAGTGGGCAGAAAGTATCGAATGCCATATCTCCAGATACTTGCAGAACTTTCTGTCTTCCTCCACATTCATTACCCTTTTAAATTACTTACCCTTTTTCTGATATTTTTCAATACTAACTTATTACTTCTTATATTTTTTTTCTATTATGTGTGTGTTTTTTTTTATGTTATAGGAAGGCAAACAAGCAGACGGATTTCCTGATGGTAAGAAATTCACGCCGCCTAGAGACACCAAACATGGTAATGGTGCGTTGCCAACCTGAGGTCAGGATGTTAGGCCTCAAGCAAAAGTAAGTTTACCGGCTACCTTACCCTCCGAACCGGAACACGTCACGACGTTATGGCGGTAGGAATAGGTAAGGCGGTGGTACCAATCCGGGCGAGTCGCTGCGAAACTCTACCACCTAGTCAGATGTCACGGTGTTAGTGACGATAAGTCTATGCTCGCCTTTTACGATCTGCCTGGCAAGAAAGGCAGATGGTCTATTCTGCAAAGGAGCCCGGACCAACACGGGGAAAAGCGATATATATATAATAATTTATATATAAGTGTGGAGATATTTAGGAGAATGGAAAGTGATATAGGCTATTTTATTTATTTTATTTTATTTTTATTTATTTGGAAAACAAACAGTGATAATATTTTACTTAATGAATAACTTTAACATTATCTTAACACCATTAACATGTTTTCACATATAACATCTGATTTTATAAGACAGTTACAAAAATGTTTGATAAAAATTAATGCTAACTTTAAAACTGGGAAAAGATATAAAAAAATAATAAAGAACATCGAGAACAAAGATCAAAACTAGATTAAATCACGAACAAAAACAATTACGAGAAAAAAAACGAAAGTTACGAAACAGAGTTGAACCAATTGCGAATGATTGCCTTTTTTAGAATATTTACCGAGGTATAGGTATATCAGTCGATTTATTATATGAGTGGAAATACTTACGTCACGTTAATCTCTTTGGGGCTTTACGTTAAAGCTTTACGTAATCGTTTCGTATATTCGGTAATCCAATTAGCTCAGTCCTAACCATGACTTTCAGATAACGTTTGGTAATTTTCCTATCGAAGTCTATAATTCAAATGGCCTGGAATTTAGTTCTCTTATTTAACAGTGGAGACGCTTCGTGCGGGTACAAAATATACATTTAAACTTTCCTCTTCAATCACTTTATCTATTAAAAAAAACATCAAAATCCGTTGCGTAGTTTTTAATCATACAAAGGGACATAGGGACAGAGGAAGTGACTTTGTTTTATACTATATAGCGATTTTAGGAGAAACTAACGAATTTTAGGTCTGTAAAGATTTTAAATCTTTACCATTAGTGTTGATATAGATTACGTTGGGTATTTTAAGAATATAGTTTATAGTTTGGAATTTAGTTTTGTCAGTATTAAATGTGTATAATATTTCCTAAAATAAAACACTGTTGCTCGGGATTGGATATGTGCCCGGTTGGCGATAGGCTTGCCACCTATCACATTGTGGGACTTAAGTGTCTTTGGCTAGTCGTGGGAGCCCTGGTTGTGACTCTGCGTACCTCTGTGGGGATATGGGCGTGAAAATACTTATTATAGGTATTATTTTAGTTTTCATACATAATTTACAAAGATGTACGTTATTTTAAGCGCAATAAGCTTGTAGTAAGTCCTTTACGATTGGGATGATCACAATACAAAGACCGTACTCAAAGGGGAATGAATAATATTGGCATTTGACGACTGAATTGTAAACGTGCTGATACACGTGAACTTTGAAGTGATAAGGTTATCTATATTTAAATCCAAGTAATATTATTTAAAATTATCTTCACGCCCATATCCCCGAAGAGGTAGGCAGAGGCACAACCAGGGCACCCACGACTAGCCGAAGACATTAAGTCCCATAATGTGATAGGAGGCAAGCCTATCGCCAACCGGGCACATTTCCAATCCCGATCAACAATTTTTTTTATTAGAAAATTGGAAAAATCCAATTTTCTTTTTGTTTGCCGACCCGGGATTCGAACCCGAGACCTCATGTAGCCAAGTCCAACACCCGGACCGCTAGATCACAGAGGCGAATATAATAATGGCGATATAATAATATTATTAATTAATTTGCAATTTCCCGCCAAAAATGTATACGTATTATGGGGTGACAAAACAGGCAACATAGTGCGCTATGAATGAATCGGACGGAAGGAAGGACTTACATGGATTAAGTATGGATTTCCACGAAGTAACGCCTTGTTCTATCAATTTTTTATCTATATTTCCTTGCAGTTGAAAGGTTACTATATACATCCGGAAAAGGGCCTGTGCGTTGAAAATGAAAATATTTGCTTCGGATCTGGTTAAATTTTCGGTAGACTGGGACATTGGGATTATAAAAATATTGGTTCTTATGGCGTTATTAGAAGTAGCACAAGTAGTAGTTTCTTGTATAAATATACACATAACTACTATAACACCCATATTTTCATAATCATAATTATGTGCTAAGGTACTTTTGAATGAGACCAATTCGTGTTTTTTTTACAAAATATATTCACTGTGGTCTAGCGGTGCAATTGTTGTACTTGACTGCAGGAGGTCCCAGGTTCGAATCCCGGGTCGGGCAACAATATTAAAAAAGAAGTTGCTCGGGATAGCATATGTGCCCGGTTGGCGATAGGCTTGCCACTTATCATATTGTGGGCCTTAATGAATTCGGCTAGTCGTGGGTGACCTGATTGTGCCTCTGCCTACCTCTATGGGGATATGGGCGTGAAGATACATTTTTCAGCCAAACTGTAGGGTTACTCTTGAATCTCGATATCATGCGAATTGGGAATTGAAATCGTGTATATCATTTTAGGTACTTTTAAACATAGCACTAGCGGATTATTAACTTTTATTTTCAAAAAACTTTAACGAATCCAATAAAATAGTTTCTTATTTACTATTAAATAATGTTAGTAGTTCGCCAGTATCATATTTAAGAGTACCTAAAATGGCATACCTACTCGGTTCAATTCGATTCCAATTTCCAATATTGCATGAATCGAGGTTAATGGGTAACCCTACTGTATTAAAATTAATAATTATTAAATAATGATTATTAATAAGCTGAAGATGACAAGATAAAATATATAGCTGAGTTACGCACTGAATTACTCAATTTTTAACAAAAAAAAACAAAATCTAGTGATCAAAATGTCGTGGGTAGTGTATTATATTCCCATTGTACGGACAAGTTCTTTAATACTGTAACTTGATCGTGTTTGTGGTTGCATTCTCCATTGCAATGTTATCTCGCAGCCATATAACCACAGTACAGCAATAGAATATCCGTAAGATGAGTATACTAAATCATATACTGCTATTTCAACTAAATTATCGTTGTTAATACAACGCGTTTTTATTTAACATTCAGAGAAAATTATGATGTATCGTCCCCGCGCACTAGGATTAACAAAAGGCTCATAACGGTTCATGTTCCGGTAAAAAGAATAGGGCCACCGTAGGGTTAGCCGGCATAATGGCACATTAGGACTTCAATTTGCCGACTTATAACAAAAGCTGCAAAAGTAATTAGACGTAAATCGTGAGGTATTGTCTTCTATTTTTTCATACACACGTCCAAGGCTCTTGATGATATCCTTAGAAATTAGATTAACTAAGTTTAGTACTCAGATATGTATTATATAAGTAGTTTACGGTAGACAGGGTTAAATTCAATTATAGTTATTAAATGTTTATAAATAAATAATTAATCTAGTTATAAATATAAATAATTGGCTTAGAAGTTAAAGCATATATACCTTATTAAATAATATTTTTTATAAATGTTAAAATATTTGCACACCAAAATATGGTAGAATATGTTGATATACTTAAATATTTTTGTAACATCTCATTTACACACATATTTCCGCAAATAAATAATTTTCTTTCTTTCTTTCTTTCCATAAAATAATAATAATAAAGGACAAGTTATACAAATTGAATCTATCCCCAAAATAAGCAACTTATATACATGTTTTACTTTGACCGCCTCGTTGGTCGTGTGGCTAGCGTACCCACCTAACTACGTCGACCAACCGCGAGGCTCGGGTTCGATCCCCGACGGGGGCAGGCATTTGTGTGATGAACATTTAGATGTCTGCATTTCCGGGTCTGGGTGTTTATTAAATTTATTCTGGTATCTATTTAAGTATTTCTATGTATTAGTATCGAAGACTAACAACCATAACACAAGCATATAATTTGCTTACTTTGGGGTTAGATTCAATTTGTGTGACTTGTCCAGGGACATTTATCATTATTTATTTATGTTGGTCAACGATTTTAATACACGGAAATAGGTACTTAAATAGCTACAAGAATATTTATGATTACAATTTCTTTTTCTACAATAAAAGGGTAAATGAGCGTGGAGTTCACATTATAAGTAGTAGTATACAATAACTATGAATGGGTCAAAACCTCGAAAAAATATTTGTTTTTTTGAATTTCACCGTTCCAATTCTTTTGCAAGATCCGTGGCCATGTGAAAACGTCGCAGGCTTACTAAAAGGATCAATAAAAGGCCCCCTTATCATATGTTTATACCGTTAGACACCTAAGCAGATTAACCGGCTTTCGTAAATTTCATTAAATTCGTAATGAGTATACACAAACGCGCTAAACTATCTACCTAAACCAGTATATTTTTCTCTGTATTATCCCATCATATGTCAACTATAATGTTTAATTATGTTGTATACCTGACCCGTTTTGTGTTTAGTTATAATATTGCTACATCACCGCATGATTAGATAATAAAATATTTCTAGTGTGTCTATGGAGTGCGCCACGCACCATATTCGAAGTAGTCAATTAAATTCTTCCTTTCGTACTCATTTTGGTTCTCTTTTCAAACGATTTCCAAGCAAAAGAAAGATCACAGTTTTTTTGTTTGTCTGTTTTTATGCGTATCAGAATTTAGTCTATTTTTTCGTTTTTTTTTTGTTTTATTACGTTCACATTCATCAATCCAGCTTGTCAACAATTTTCCTATTACACCTGATTTATAATGTATATTATTTATTCACATATTGTACAAACATATCTTCACGCCAAGTCCCTCGTGTGTTTGACAGACAGTATCAAATGCACATTGTCACATTAATAAGGGACAGTAATGAAGCGTCGTTGACTTTTAAAAATCTGATAATTTAAACGCCTCGTTAGACGAGGCTCGCGTTCGATTACAGACGGGGATAGACATTTGTGTGATGAACATTTAGGTGTCTGCATTTCCGGGTCTGGGTGTTTATTAAATTTATTCTGGTATCTATTTAAGTATTTCTATGTATTAGTATCGTTGAATAACACCCATAACACAAGCATATAATTTGCTTACTTTGGGGTTAGATTCAATTTGTGTGACTTGTCCTGAGATATTTACTTATTTAATGTTGTGTTAAATTAAATAAAAGAAGTTTACTATTCTTAAGTTTCCGGTGTCGTATATATTATGTGGAACTCAATTAAGATTCAACACATTGATCTTCATTTTTATATAGCTCAACGAACAAGTAGGTATACGGCGTTTTTTAGGCTAAGAAATAACCGTGCCCTATAGACATGTTATAGGAGCGTCGCTGTCCTGTAGGCGGGGTGTTGGGCATAGAAAATATTACCGGGTACCCAGCCTGCAGACCGGGATACCAATAACCACTGACATAGTACGGGCAATAGAAATTAGTAAAATTTATAGAAGAAGGCGTTACTCTGCGGAAATACATAATTAAATCTGGAAATTTAGAAATTAGTAAAGCGGTGCATGCGTTTCGTAACATGTGCATGCTAGCCCTGATGACTACCAAGCATACTGTCTTAACATACGGTAGAGTTATTAAAAAATGTATGAAACTCATTACGCTGTCTCTGTCACAAACAAATTGTGCCACATCTGCACTACTCATCATAATTGTTATAGCTCTATAGCAGGGGTGGGCAAACTACGGCCCTCGGGCCGGATCCGGCCCTTGCGAGGTTTTAATCTGGCCCGCCGAGGGATTTTTCAGAAAAAATATAAAACTCCTTAAAAAAATTTATGGTCGAAATGTTAAAAGACTATTGAAATTTGAACAATTAAGATACTTAATCGTTACTTCAAACATATGTAGTACGTATTTCGTAAGTTGAGACTTCATAAATAGATTTTATTTCAGTTAAGGATTGTAAAATAAAAAAATGTCTTATGTTATCTTTATACAACGTTTTAATATTTATTGCTATTTTTAGGTCTTTTAATAAACCGTCCCGCCCCAAGATTAATTGCAATTTACTGGCCCGCCGCTAGATTTTTTTTAATTTACCGGCCCGCGGTCAAAAGAATTTGCCCACCCCTGCTCTATAGCATACATTCGGAATTTCTTTACCGAACGAAAATTCACCCGCACAGAGTCACTTAAATTTCCGAAGCGGAAACGGAAAAATTACATATTTGTTTCGATTTGGTTCGTTCGAAATTGCCTTTTGAATTTTAATATAGAATTATTTCACGCACGCACACGCCCGAAATGTTGTTCATTTCGTTTAATTTTGTTGTAACGCATCGATAACTGACCTGTTCGGTCTAAAAAATAGCAATTAACAATCGAAACGCAATCGATTGCTTTGTGTCAAATAACATAAAATTATGTAAGCCGTCATATGGTTTTGCTTGTAATGTAATAGTTGTAGTAGTATTAATAGGTAATGCAGTTGACCACACTACCTTAGTACTGTAACATTTGGTCGTGTTATCTAATTAATTTTAATAATAAAAATGTTATATATTTTATACATTATTTAATTCGTGTTCCTATTTCTTCCGTCATTGCATTGATCAACTCGCGATATGAGTATTGCTAATGGTTTTTATTTCAAATATTATAGTGAAAAATCCGCAGTGCAGTTCCCGTTAGGAATGAAGGGGGGATCAATGCTTTCTTCTCCTTTTCCTCGTATTAATTTTTAATAAAAAATATCTTTTAAATTCCCTTACATTTCTCGTATCTACGTATTTTTCGTTATCTTGCATCACTTTCATTCCTTATGCTGATTGTGGGTTGATTAAAGATAAATGACGTCTCTGAGAGTAGTTATTAAGTTTACATTTTGTAAAGAAAAAGTTGTATTACGGCCATTATTAATAATCAATCCTAATCCAAAACTTGCTGTCTACTCGTATTATATTGATATTTTGATGTATTTTTATGTTATCGCTTGCCAATAGCATATCTGTGGACAGGATAAATATTGCAATTAGGTATAGGATAGGCCGGCGGATACGCAGCTATCGAGATTGCTTGAAATCCATTTTTAGAGATACATTATTAACATTGTCCGTTAATGACTTATTAAAAAACACTTGCCGTCTCTGAGTACGGCCGTACCGTTAAAGTTGGATACCTATTCGATTACTTTTATGTAGGTTATGCCAAATGAACGAAGGTTAATTTTTACCCCAAGAAAATACTTCATCCTTCGGGAAAACGGGTAATAGGACAACGTTTAATAAGAATTATCCTTCCGTACTTATCTTCTTCAAATTTTATACCGGTATTGCAATGGTTTTCTATTGAATATACCTACTCCAAAACTACTGTACCGATTTGAAAAATTATTTGACCATTAGTAGCCGTAACGGTTTTTGATGAATATAGGCTACGTTATTTCCAGAAAAACTAAAAATTTCTCGACCCGTGCGAGGTGCTGATTTTCTCATTTAAATACATTGCCTGGGATTGAATAAGTGCCCGGGCCATAAGTTTGATGCCTTTACCGCCTTTACATTGACCCTTGGTCGTACATTTGTATAAAACCCACAGTGTATTTTAATACCAAAAATATGTCTTTCATCCGGACAAACACACTATATGTTGCAAGTTAAATGAAATCTTGTAAAAAGTCACGAGTTTTGATGAACAATCTGCATAAATAAATACTTTTTGACCAAATTATAAACTAATTTTATATAGGATTAACTTTTTATTTCGTAGTTTTATCAATTGCCTAGTAAAAATAAAAAAAATGTAATTAGTAAACATGTACTATGTAGTTGAGGGATAGCATTTATAAATGTTTACTTGACGAAAAATAAGTTTCTCATTTGTATATAATATTTTTAATATTATTTTATTTTATTAAAAGCTAACATAATGGAAAAATCTTATATCACACTGTTTAATTTTAATAACATTATATTTGCCTTTGAAATTCAGTTTGCAACGGTTTTAGTTAAGCCTCGAGGTTTCCTTTGAAAATAGGAGTAATTGTTTTTCTGAGAATTTATCATTTGCCATATTTTATAAGAATATTTTTACATATTTCTTTCTTAGGGCTTCGTAATCAAATAATAAAAATGGAGCCCTTACAGATTCGTTGTACCTTCCTGTACCTATGAACCTATTGTACCTACCTAATGTACGTTTTTGCTTCCGTACATCACAGCCAGATTATTCCTAAACAATTATATATATTGTAAGTAAAACTTGGTAGGTACGGTATTCTTAAACCGATTTACCATTTTTATATAAAACTGAAAAATTAAATGCGTATCGCCATAATGACATGGGTACGCAGAATTCAGAATGATTTTTTTAAAATTTTAATTACAATCGTTGACTAACAGACATAACACAAACATATAATTTACTTACTTTGGCGCTAGATTCAATTTGTGTAACTTGTCCAGGAGTATTTATATCTAAATAAAAGTATTGTTTTTAACAAATCATGTTTTAGCCACACTTATACCTGTCTATAGATAAGTTTTAGAAGTCTCTATACCAGTTTTAGAAACTGATACTGAGACGTCTAAGATATATTTTCTCGAAATTAATTGTTTGAATCTATATACTCTCAAACTATATATATTATATCAATAAAATTACAAAGTGTGTACAGAATGTGTGTACAATTTAAGTGAAGTGGGTAAAAATCTTAAAAAAAGTGCTTTTTTCTCTTCTTCTGTAAAACCGTAAAACCTTCAACCAAAATTAGTTTTTATTGACAAACTAGTCAACAGTTTTTAAAACATAGCATGTTTTCAAAAACCGCAGCATAACTTTGTCATTTGTACAATTACGGAAAAAGCAATTTTTTGCTGCTAAAAATTACAATTCGGATTATTATAAAATTTGCAAAATCTTCTTATCCCCAAATTGGGATAGAGATGAACCGGAATTGTGGTAAATATACATTGGTACGGTCACAGCTTTTTATATGTTTATGTTATTAGGCTCTCCTGATGGTAGGAAACAGTGGCCCATTAACACTATAGATGCTATAGTTTGCTATACTGTGGCCCAAGTGATACGCCTGATGTCCAAGTCTATTGGCTTACCTACCGCCGTACCGGAGTATGTCACTGTAATTACAGCAGCAGGAAGAGGTCGCTGTCTTACCTGTCTGTGTATCAGTACCCGAATAAGTTGCTTAACAAAACTACTATCACGAGTGGCCTTGTTGGTAATGGCTTATTGGAACGAAGTTCCTTACGGCAGGCTTAGAGGAGATAGGGATTTTGCTGCGCGACCGAAGTGAAAAAAATATGATAGTGAAAACTGTAAGAAGAAACCGTGGAATAAAACCGTCAAATGAGACGTGCGCAGGCGCGACAGTTGTTGCGTGACCGATACACAAGCGAGTAGTGTATAATACCTATCTCTTTCTCCCTCACTCCACCCTGCGGATGCATAGTATATACTCATGAATACTGTCGATTTTACATTAGCCGAAGGAACTTCGTTCCTACCTGGTGTCCCACGACACCACATTTATTTTAACATCCGATCGCTTCTTACGATCTTTCAGACGTAGAGGCAGAAGTTCAGACACAGAATGTTTTAACATTTGTAGATATCAAATATACTCACTTGTCATCTTTCGCCATCACTTTTGGTGGAGGAAAGTCTTCTGATATGGCTTCCTGAGAGGCATCAGCGAATAAGCTGCGTTTCTCGCGGCTTGTCTGAGCTTTTTCTGTAGATGTGTGTAACGCTGGTAACTCTGTAATAGTGAAATGCATTATTTTTTTTTCTTTTCTACTAAGGTATGTCCAGTTCCTCAGTTTTCCCAAAACATAAAAAGTGGAGTATTTCTTATCCCAAAAATTGAGTATTTGTTCAAAAATTTTAATTTAGTAGAGACCGGAAATGCACCTGAAACCGGAAAGAAACAAATATTTATTTTATCAATATTTAATAGTTCAATTTATCTATACTTGTAATAATAAAACGGTAGAAAAGTGAATTCCGTACGTTAAAGATATTCAAAAATAGCGGGCTACTTAAGAGGAGCAACAGAATACATTTTCATAATTTTTGTCTGTCCGTCTGAATCGTGACTGCGATTCACATAAAATCTTTATGATACTTTTCGTTTCAAGGAAGGTTATAGCCCTAAGATATTTTTCAATCCCGTTTATTAAAAAAGAAGGCCTGTGGAGTATGTACTTAAATGCCAATACTTGTGTAAATACGCTGTATTGGCTAGTTTAGAATAAGAATTTATTTATTTTACATAATATACTAAGTACACAAAGATTCTTGTGATGAGTCTATATAAATTTAAAAACTACCACTGGAAGGCCAACGATCCGGAATGCTATTTAATTTAGTTAACATTTATTTAATTTTTTATAATATTTTCAAAGTGACAAGGACCTATCTACAAATGGTCCCTGTCACCACCCTTATATACAGTAGTCTTAAATCTTATGCTTTCTTTTTTGTTTATTTATCGTTTGTTTGTTAATCGATAACAGCAGACATTATAAACTTTATTTGATTACTTCCATCATAGTTCAGGCAGTTCAGGACAGGAGTTAAAAGTGTGCTGCAACAAATACGACATTGTTTCATATAAATAGATTGACTGCTATATGTACACATTACTTACCTATATTTTCGATTTCTGGATTGTCGTTCAGCAATCTTTTGATTTCTCTTAAATTTGAAGAAAGCTCTTGTCTCACAACTGTGTCAGTGAAATCTTCGGGCCTCAAGCGTATCATGTTTGTTGTGCCAATCTGTTCAAATAAATATTCTATTTTATTATGCAAGTACAATAAAAGGTGTCCAGGAGATGAAACTTTAATATATACTAGTGGTTGCCCGTTGGTCGAAATTCGACCATAAAAAAATTAATATCTTGTTGATAAGAACGCCATATTCAATTCTCAAGACCAACTACTACACTTTTTGAATAGTTAGTGCGCCATTTGTGATCTGTGATCTTTTATTATTATCATCAATATATTTGTTTGCGTGTGTCAAATGCATGGTAGTGAGGGTAATGGTTTATTTATTGATTTAATGTACTTTATAAGCAATATTATTGAAAAATAGTAGCGTTCTGCACTTCTCCTACACATAAACTGTAATTGTGCCAAATTTTATGCTCCTGCGTCAGCGCAATTTTCGTAAAAAGGGGTCCAAAGTCCTGTCATCACGTATAATATAGATAAAGCCCGTTTCGCTTTGGTAATATCAAAAGTGTAACGAAGAAATAATTTAATTGTAATCTGGCTGAGATTATTCGCCGCCGGGAAAAACATTGTTGACTCAGGATAATATTGCAGCAGCAAAAGCAATGACTGTTTTATGTCAGCCCCTTTTAAAAAAAGGAGCGATACTTTTTAGTTATTAGTTAGAGGTGTTTCATGAGCATTATTAGTCAACTATAGTTAAGCACTATACAGAATCACGTTTTATAAGTAAAAATGTAGGCTCTTAAGTAGTAGCTGTTGGTCCGGGCTTCTTTGTAGGATAGACCATCTGCCTTCCTTGTCAGGCAGCTCGTAAAAGGCGAGCATAGGCTCACCGTCAATAACACCGTGACATCTGACTAAGTGGTAGAGTTTGCAGCGACTCGCCCGGATTGGTACCACCGCCTTATCTATTCCTGCCGCATAACGTCCTGACATGTTCCGGTTCGAAGGGTAAGGTAGCCGGTAAACCTACTTTTGCTTGACACCTAACATCCCGGCCTCAGGTTGGTAACGCACCATTACGACCTTTGGTGTCTCTTGGCGTCGTGAATTTAGGCTATTAAATCCGTCTGCTTGTTTGCCTTCTAATATCATAAAAAAAGCTTTTCATTAGTTTTTTGTATGTTTGTTACGCGAATATTGTTTTTGTAATGTTCATGATTTCGAGGTGGTCCCATACTTTTAAAAAAATCCAATAAGTGGCTTTTTTATACTTAATAATGTGTATATTTGTTTACTTAGAAGAAATGGAATATAAAAAAAAAATTTAGACGAAACAGTATTAAAATCGAAATCAGTTTTTTTTTTGAAGTTTAACTGTGTTTAAAATTGTAGAAGAACAGTTCTTGACTGCTGAAGGAAAAATTGGGGTATTCTAAATATGACGTGTCTGTGTGTATTTGTGTATGATATCATAAACTTGAAAAGATTGGATAGATTTCGATGCGGACTTTTTGATGGTTCTTAGCCATTTATTAAATCTGGTTTTTAAGGTTTTTAAGATGGCCCATCGATGTTTTTTTATTTTATTTGCTAAAGTTTAGGATTATACATCTCATACATGGCAACAAGACAGATCTCCGCCATTACCCATTTTTAAACACACCAATCACATTGATTCTTACATTGTGTTTCTTTTAGAATTCAGCAAAAAAGTTACATCTTACCTTTTCTCTCCGTCGATCGTAATCTGGGTACCAGTCCCCACTTTCAGCGTCGTCATCATCAGGGTACACCATGTCCTCATCGTCGGAGGCCTGGCTGTCGTCTTCGAGAACTGTGAGTCCATCCAACTTCTCTATAGACTCCGAGTTTTCTTTATCTTTGTTCACATCTTTGAAATCGTTGATATAGATGCCTTGGTCGTCGTCGGCGTATAGCTGGAACCAAAAGAAATTGTACTTAGCACTAATGGAAGCAAAGATTTACCTTAAGAAATAGACTAAATAGTTACTGGTGTTTTGTAAAATAAGGTAAGGATAATAGCTAGCATTTGATGTATTTTATGTCATAAATATGCCTTATGCCTTTTTTAACATGGATTACACAATAAGTAACTAACGACGTAATAGACAAGAAACGAATTGAAAAATTTAAAATATAGATTAAAAAAAAAGTATCTTCACGCCCATATCCCCGAAAATGTAGGCAGAGGCACAACCAGGGCACCCACGACTAGCCGAAGACACTAAGTCCCACAATGTAATAGGTGGCAAGCCTATCGCCATATCGGGCACATATCCAATCCCGAGCAACATTTTTTTATTAGAAAATTTTTTACCGAGTGGAAACTAGACTAATATTGATTAAATAAATTCTTTACGATACATATAAATAATGACCAGTATAAAAAAATGCATATTTAAAGCTAACAAACGATCTAAATTCTTGATAGCAAAAAATACACGTCGCATTCAGCAAAGACGGTGATGTTGGAGGGACCTTTGATGCTATCCGGCTGTAGTATCACAACGGAATATAATAAACGCAAACACGGACATTATGGCAAGGTTGGTGCCATACGGCTACATAAAAATCTAATTTACGAAAGAAGTACATTTGGTGTTTATATGTGACTAGTTTTTTTGCCTTGCCCTCTCTATCAACTTATTTGCCTTCCAAACCCCATGAAAACTACAGTTCTTTTACCAATATTGAGTTCTAACTTGATATTGAACCGGCAGAGACATTTTACCGGATCACCGGATCCACATCGTCACTGGCTCATATTCAATATTGATAGATACGAGGCTCCTAAGGTTATCAATCTTGTCTCAGACTTCTATAATAGGGAGATAGACGACGCGGACACTTATTAAATTAAATGTTACTCTCTTCCAAAAATGTAGCCACACAAAATGTCACAAATAATAAATAATGAAACGTTTAACGAATTATCTCAGTATTATTTTAGAAAATTTTTCGCGACTAGTCGGGTTTTGATTTTTTTATAGGTACTTATAGCTAGATCATACCGCTGAGGTAGTTTTGTATAAATTTGATCAAGAACCTAGACTAGTCGTTTGAGTTATATGTAATAATGCATATTTTTGGGCATTAAGAAAGCTTGGTTCAAAATTGAGTCCGTCTTTTGCAGTCTCACACTTCTTAAACTACCTTAATCTGCTAATATCCCTGATTGTACGTCATCTCAACTACTGGAAATAACGCAATTTTATAGATAACCATATTTTGTGCAGTTGCACTAACAAAATATGATTATCTATAAAATGTACGAACCAAGTCTAAAAAGCAATCAATGTCAATTAGGTAATTTTTTCGATTCAGACACATATTCGGTATATATTAGAACTTGCATATCTAAATTTGTTTATTCAACTGTTATAGCTATACATTTACATGGTAAGTTTTTTTTTGTATTGCGCAAGGTATAAATATTATTTGCCATTTTAAAGCTATGCTCGTTCTATAGAATGCATATCTCGAT
The DNA here is from genome assembly GCA_002245505.1 of Calephelis nemesis. NCBI lineage: Eukaryota > Metazoa > Arthropoda > Insecta > Lepidoptera > Riodinidae > Calephelis > Calephelis nemesis. Next base: position 34,609 of record NJDD01000376.1, read on the forward strand.
GGTCTAACACTATGTGTTAGGTTAGCACCGCTACATGATGTTCGAAGGAAAAGTTTTATAATAAATGTAGATCTAGCTTGACATTAGCCCAGCTGGGACATTTTTTGACAGGATCTGGTATCAACATCTTCACTTTCTCGTAGTCATCGAAGCATACAACGCTTTGAAGGCAATCAATCTTGCCTGATGATATATAAAAAACATTTTTATATATCATTTTCTTATATGTATGTTACTACAATTAGGTATGTTTTTACATAGAGTAAAGCTGATAGATTTTTTGTTGTATCATCGGCTTTAATCATCTTTTAAACGGTAAGCAGCTTTAATTACAGTAATTTATGTTCTAAAGAAATACTCGAAAATTTAAAATAACATAAAAAATTATATGCCCAAAGAAATCCTGTGATATATTGTGGCATGCTTTTGTTCGGACAGTGGGGTAAGTAGACTTACGCAATAGGTATCCTAGCCCACAGAATAGCAACGTACCTGTAATAATAATGTTGTCTTTTGACAACGGTTGTCTCTTACCATCAGAAGTTTGTGTGCTTGTTCCCGGTCTTATCCCATAATAATTAAGCACACTAAAGGATAGCGCCCGGTTGGACTGACCGGGACGGGGCGCATCGCAGCGCAATAATCCGCCTAGATCGCTTGCATACATTTTGTATGGAGCAACTGAGTAATAACAATCCGCCCTTGCGATGCGGCTCGGCCCGCATCAGTGGGCTTTGCATTGCGATGCGCCCCGGCCCGACACGCTCTGCCCCGTCAACAGTGGGCGCTATCCTTCCAACTACAAAAACGGACTCCAACCATTTCATTTAGTACCGCGTCGTGATTTGATAATTCTTTTTTCGAATGATGACAAATGGTTCCGAACGACCAGTTCAGATGTCACGGTGTTAGTGTCGGTAAGCCTATGTTCGCTTTTTAATAACTGCCTTGCAGGAGAGCAGATGGTCTATTCTGCAAAGGAGCCCGGACCAACACTGGTAACAAACGCATGGATAGGTATATTCCTAAGCAGGGAGACCTAAAGACTAATAGCTGCCGATAATAACTGAAAGTTTTTAATAATTTGTTATTATCTGTTTTCAACGAAAAAAAACGTTGCTCGGGATTGGAAATGTGCCCGGTTGGGGATAGGCTTGCCACCTTAATCACATTGTGGAACCTAGTGTCTTAGGCTAGTCGTAGTGTTGTCGTTGTGCCCTGTCTACCTCTACGGGGATACGGGCGTGAAGATACTTTAAAAAAATGTATTAATATGATTTAGCTCGAATTATACAAAAAGCAAAATTTGTTAATGCATTATTACATTTTCATAATTGATGCGCTGCTAATTTAGGAGTTGGATTCAAAAGCTCTGCATCATTATTTAGCAAGCTGACTCAATACTCGTATCATGAAACGCTTAGCACGAAAATATAACATTAATTCAGTTCTTTTGATCGCAATCTTGACAGAATCCAAACTAAATGGATTGTAATATATTACTTTTAACGACTTAAGTACGATAAACGAATTAAATACATTCGAAATAATATTATGTTAATATGATATTTGTGTTCTAAATATTATGTTTAGATCAAAATCTTACTATATATAATTCTTCTGTGAGTGTGTATGTCACTGAACTCCTTCTAGACGACTGGACCGATGTCGATGAAACTTTTTGTATGTGTTCTAGGGAATTCGAGAATGGTTTAGATTCACAATTTGGTCCACTGGAAAATGTTTATTTAATTAATTTTTTAATAATAAGTAGTTGTTGATTTTAGAATGTTTCACATCGGATCCGACAGACTGCGCTACTGTCTAAGCACTAATGTCAAGCGATACGAAGTTTGCTGGGTCAGCTAGTCTATATATATAAAAATCAATTGCTGTTCGTTAGTCTCGCTAAAACTCGAGAACGGCTGAACCGATTTCGCTGATTTTGGTTTTGAATTATTTGTTCAAGTCCAGGGAGGTTTAGAAGATTAGAAAACAGGGAAACTGCGAGGAAAATAGGAAAAACAACATTTTACTTTTTCCCATACAAACTGAACGGGTGGAACGAAGTTCTCCGGGACAGCTAGTACTTTTATATACGAAGATATGTAAAAATGATGTCTTAAACTTATAAAGGTTGATAAGAACAAATAAATGTATTTGACAGATTTACATATTTTAAAATTATCTTCACGCCCATATCCTAGAAGAGGTAGGCAGACGCACAACAGAGCACCCATGACTAACCGAAGACATTAAGTCTCACAATGTGATAGGTGGCAAGCCTATCCGGGACCTCATGAAGTTAAGTCCAACACCTGGACCGCAGAGGCGATTAAATTTAATTTGTTAGTTCATCTAGAAGAAGATATTGAAAAATTTAAGACATAAATACAAAGGTAAAATGGACAGTTATTTATCTACATAAATACATAAATATTTTAGCTATGAACTTCTACTTTAAATACCTAAATTTGATTTGTATGTTGGCAATACTCTATTTGCGAGTCACTTTTAATGTGTTACTATAAACATAAATTTTGTTGACCAACACTAAAAGTTTTGTTGACAAACACCAAAAAATTTTTTAAAATTCCTAATCGTGGTTAAGGCTGGTATCTTAGTTCTTAGTCTTACTGTGCGTGGTGCATGTTCACAATATATCTCACCACGGAAAAGGATCACTCACCATAGCTGACAAAATAAACAAGGATGAATAAGATCAACGTTGTGACGGTACTACCACAGGCCACACTACCTGTCCTACCACAGAAAATAATTCATTAAAATAAAATAAATTTTATTCCCATTCTCATTCTCATTCCCATTCTCATTCCAATTCTCATTCTCTATTCATTCTCATTTTTATTCTCATTCTTATTCTCATTACACACGTTTTTTTGTATTTATTTATTTTCATTATCACTTTCATTCTCATTCATATCCCCATTCTCATTCTCATTCTCACTCTCATTCTCATTTTACTTTCTCATTTTCATTTCATTACCACAGAAAAACCGCGGTAAGTCCACGATATCACTCACAGAGCCGTCTATCTTCTGGTATAAAACTTTACAAAGCCAAACAAATATTAAATCCATCGAAAATGTAATATAAACAATTGAAGCGTGAATTCAAGCGCTGGCGTCGTATCAACAGCATTGTTTACAGGAGGGTGTCACGATTCTTTGTGTTTGGGGCATTTGGGAGCATTGAACCTGGTGGTATCAAAACACTCATCTGTTCACCCGAATACATAATTAATTTCACGTCACCATGCTTAAATCTCCATATCTTGATATTGTTTACTTATACTGCAATAAACTGAAATCGTAATGAGGGCATAATCTTTACAAGGATCAGTAGTTGGCTGCTTCTGAGTGTTAATTGTCAAATTTCGGTGTGTATTTCTTATCGTAAAATAATTCACTAGTTTTACTTTATGTTTATTAAAACATTGCAAAAAAACCACGGGTCGTACTCTGGGAGTACCGGCAGAAATGAAAACTTGAATAATAACGTTATGCATATTAGATATTTATAATGGTAAGGGAATAATATTGTACGAATTAATTATCAGTATACAAGTATTATCATTCATTTAAATCAGTTGGCAGCACACCATTACCACCTTTGGTGTCTCTAGGCGATGTGAATTTCTTACCATCAGGAAATTCTTCTGCTTGTTTGCCTTCCAAAATCATAAAAAAATGAGTTTGTTTGATAACAAAAAATACATATTTCGGATTGCGCAAGGTACAAGCACCTCGCGAGATCTTTTAGCTGTCTTACAGCTCGGCTCGGCTCGTATATACCAGCCGTATAAACGAAAATCACAGTATGAAATGCGGCGACAATATACGGTGGTTTACTCTCCCTTCGTCTTACGAATTTTCGATCAGGTCACGTATCTTGACGTGAGTTTAACATTTTTTACCTATCGCATAAAGTGCACAACGTAACTAAAGAAGTCTTCACAAAAATCAAATATTTTTTCAAGCAATATTTACTCTGTCTTTACTTTGTCTTACTTAACAATATCTTAATATGTACTTTGTCTTTGGTCGCCCCTATGGTCTAGCGGTCCGGGTGTTGGACTTGACTGCATGAGGTCCCGGGTTCGAATCCCGGGTTCGAATCCCGGGTCGTCCAACGAAAAGGAAATTGGATTTTTCCAATTTTCTAATAAAAAAAAGATGTTGGTCGGGATTGGAAATGTGCCAGGTTGGCGATAGGCTTACCACCTATCACATTGCGGGACTTAGTATCTTCGGCTAGTCGTGGGTGCCCTGGTTGTGCCTCTGCCTACCTCTTCGGGGATATGGGCGTGAAGATACAATATTTACTTAAATACCTACTAATTATTTAGACAAATTGTAACATTAACGCATAAGCAAATGTGCAGTTATGACATAAGAGTCATAATTTTTTTGGTATTGCAGAGACTCCCTAGTATCCTAAAGCTCGCTTACACAGTGACTAATTATTTAATGCAGATATTTTAAATCATGACACTTGCGACATCACGAAGTACTAGTATAGACGAAAATGTATTAGTTTTGAAATGTTTATCTTAGTTTAATGGTACCTTAAAAAAACAAAGAACTCGAAAACTTGCTACATTTTGTAAAGGGTTGAAAATAAAACTATTACAGGTGAGAGCAGGAAAATCGGATATTTGCATTTCCTCGACGCCCCTGTGACCTACTCCGCTGATGATTGCTAGTTAGGGTTATCAACCATACTTTTAATTTTGAAGCGCAATAAAACTGCAAATAGCGAGTCGGTATATAAAAACTACGCATTAATAACTATAACTCTGAAACTACTAGTCGGATACTATACTTTTACTTTACCTTACAGTAATAGTGGAACCTAATAAAATTTACACTGCCTCTGAAATATTCTTATGCCTACCATTCAAAATTCAAACCTACAATCCGAAAAAAAACCTGAACCAAAACATATAGATAGATAGACAATTGAAGTCCTTTTTGGAGTCAAGAATAACGGTATCAAACTGTTTGACATGTTTTACTTTTTACTGTTGAACAATAACATATTATACAAAATACTATTTTCAGCAGCTACACAGGGAACACTTAGTCAGTGCTAAAATATAACTAAAATTGTCTCAAAACTATTTTCTGATCCTGAAAAATTAATAAAATTGCACCCAACACATATATCAATATTAGTTGTATGGTTGCATAAAATTTTGCACGAGAATTTCAGAAAAGACTATAAATACAAACATTCTAAAAATATTTCATTTAAACATAAAAAAATTACTGTTCATTTGTCTAAAACATATTTAAGTTTGTTTCTCAGAATTAGAATTAAATGTAATATTCTTATATGTAAAATTGGTAGCCCTATTAGTGTTGGGTATAGCGAACCGAACGGATACATTCTATTGCTGCAGGAACTGAATATTGGATTTTAAATTTAACCTTTCGATTTATATTGAGTATTCGTCTTTCGACGTCTTTCAAAATAAAATATTTTACAGTTATCAGGGCTAGTATAATCTGCGTAGCATAGAGTTACATCTCTTAACGAGTAACCAAAATTTGTTGATATAGTAAAAAATAAACGAACACGATATTTGACTAATTTCAAATCTCTATAGTCGACATGATTTATACGATTTGTTATTTTTTGGACATGTACAATTTTAAGACAACGAGAAAAATGCTAAGCAGATTCAGGTAAGCTATATAAGCTACGTATCTATTTGCAGGTGTGAGATACGGCCATAGGGGCGCATCTCATTCCTGCAAATCCCATATTCATCATCATCATCATCATCAGCCGGAGGACGTCCACTGCTGGACATAGGCCTCCCCCAAAAAGCACCACAAGTCACGGTCACCAGCCGCTTGTAACCAGCGACTCCCCGCAACTTTGAACAGGTCATCAGTCCACCGGGTGGGAGGTCCTCCAACACTACGTCCTCCGGTGCAGGGCCGCCACTCGAGAACCTTTCTACCCCAGCGGTTGTCGGTTCTGCGAGCAATGTGGCCTGCCATATTATAAAGTGGTAAATTGCCACTTCAGCTTGCTAACTCTCTGAACTATATCGGTTACTCTCGTTCTCTTGCGGATCACCGAATTACGGATTATATCTCACAGACAAACACCGAGCATAGCTCTCTCCATAGTACGCTGAGCGACTCTAAGCTTATTTAAGAGGCTCAAATTTAAATCCTATATTAGGTGAAATCATTTCCCGGCATACTGATTTCCAGATTTTGTATTTAGGTTTCATGTTAAAAATTTTCAAACAAAGTAATTTTATAATGATCAAAAATTGAATTCTAGTTCATTTCGTATGTCTTTGTCTATTTCGGTTTTGCTCGTCGCGTCCGCGTCGGCCAGTAAGGTCAGTGGGGATACCGATTTCATGCAAACCGGAAATTGGAATTCTTGAACAAAATACCAGCGAATTACGAGTATTAACATTAGTTAATAATAAACAAAATATTAATTTATAGGTTTCGTTAAGTATTTTGGAATTAAATGTTAATCTGCTAGTTCTGTATTCAAGAATACCCAAAAAGACATATCCGATTCCAATTTCCAATGCATGAAATCGAGATTCAAGAGTTACCTTGTGGACAGGAAAGTAGGAGATTTTGGTACCGAGTTAACAATCAATATATTAATACGTGAAGCAAAAACTTATAAATAATATACTTAACTTCATAATATACTTACGAAAACTATGCTAACGGAGGAGTTTGAAGTTTGGCACATGTGTAGGAGAAGTGCAGAACGCTAATATTTTCTGAACTCTAAGTGCATTAATTCAAAAAATAAAACATTACACGTACTACCATGAATTTGACACACACAAACAAATATATTGATGATAACGAAAAAAGATCACACATGGCGCACAAACTATAATCATACAGTTTGGAAACAAAGTAGTTGATCTTGAGAAATGAAGATGGCGTTCTTATCAACAAGATATTAAAATTTGTTATGGTCGAATTTCGACCAATGGGCGACTACTAGTACATATAATTTAAAGAACGTTGATCAGTGGAGGTTATGTTTAACAAAAGTACATCTAGGTCTGCCCCACTTCTAATAGCAGAAACAGGCGAGACCGCTTAATAGTTTTTTGAATAATGTAGTTTTATGATTTCCCTTGTAACCAAGCAACTTTTGTCAAAAGCATAAACTGAGGGCAAAGTAAAATTTTGTACGACACCGCTAACCTTCTTTGCGAAACTTTTCTAGCTTAAGGTTATAAGGTTTCTCAGTAAGTTCCAAGTTGGAACTTTTAATGAATTCCACAACTCTACCTTCCATCACCAGCATCTCGTATAAGTTTCAACCGCAAACTCTAACTTCCATGAACTTTGGACTTGTTAGAGACCAAGTATGGATACAAAACCAGCTTTGAATTTAGATAAGGTGTCCTCGTTTAGGAGAAAATCAACAAACAATTTATCCACAAAACTTGTACTTTCCACAATGTAATTTTATTTTTATAGTTTAGTTGAGTTGTTATATACATACATATCTTCACTCCAAGACTCTTATGTGGTAGGCAGAGTGTATCGAGTGCCAGACCTCACGATCCTGACAAACCTGTCCTGCTTCCTTCACATTCACTACCCTTTTCATACAAAACACATATTATATTATATAGCCTTGATGCTGCTTGAATAGCGAAACCGGTTAGCTAAACTATAAACATAAAAAAAATATTGTGGAAAGTACAAGTGTTGTAAATATTTTTTTTCAAGAATGGAATTCCACCAAGCACCGACGATAAGAAGTATAACTATGGAAAATCAACAAGTTTACTGTTACGACTGTGTGACATAAATAATCCAAAAAAGGTATATAAAAAATATTTTCACGCCCATATCCCTGAAGAGGTAGGCACAAGTCCAACTTAGGCATCAACGACTAGCCGTAAACACTTAATTCCACTATGCGATAGGTGGCAATCCTATCACTGACCGGACACATATCCAATAGCGGGAAACTGTGTTTTTTTAGAAAATAAAAAAAATATGTTTGTTGCCCGACCCGGGAAATTGAACTCGGAACCTCATAGAGTCAGAATGAGTAAGTAGTAAACGATACTAAATAATATGTACTACATACGTAATAATATATTACATATACGAGTGATGTCATTCGCTCATAATCAATTTTGGTGCTGAATTTCACTTTATAAAATATCGCGGTAGAACATATAGCCATTTTTAAAGGAAACGACTCAGGAATCTTTAAGAAAGAGATAGGTTCTCATTTATAAAATATCGCATCTGTGACCCTCCTGAGTCCTGGCTATACACATTTTACTCTTTATACTTTTATTTTTAAATTGGCTGACCTTATCTAAACGTAATAATAACTCTAAATAGATATCTTTAAAACACATTCGGATTTCCGAAGCTTGACAAATATAGCCGAAGCGCATAATTTAAATAGTACTACTATACCTTTGAGCAAACAACTTGCCCGTATGTTCTGAAGATCATAGTTTCTCTTGGAAGTTTCAAATTTGTCTTCCTGAGGGGTTTTTTGGTCTGAAGAATAAAACGAAACGTAACGATACGATAACCTCCAAATAAAATATTAATAGCATTTAAATTTATTAAACTCTGTCCTGTTTTAATAGGTTATTAAAAAGCAAAAGTCGTAAATTTGGAGTTTAATTGTTTGGAAAAGTTTACGAAATGCAATATTATTAATTATTATGTGACACCTCGTAAATTTCTTGCGCCCATATATTTCTTTGTGTCACATGGTGAAGTAACCCAGATCCACCCACTTCATATCATGACAAAAAGAACAAAATCTTATCTATCCAGTGAAAGTAGAAGACAGGAGAGTGCAAAATGAAAATGTAAACATACTGTATCTTCACGCCCATATCCCCAAAGAGGTAGGCAGAGGCACAACCAGGGCACCCACGACTAGCCGTAGTTACTAGGTCCCACAATTCGATAGGTGGCAAGCCTATCGCCAATCGTGCACATATCCTATCCCGAGCAACATTTTTTTTTATTAGAAAATTAGAAAAACCCAATTTTTTATTTTGTTGTCCGACCCAGGTTTCGAAAACCAGACCTCATGCAGTCAAGTCCAACAACTGAACCGCTGGCAATAAACATACTGTAGTAGTAGATGTAGTCATCTTCAGTGCTTAAATATTCCTTGTGTAGAAAGTCATCTGGAAAATGACAGAAACACCGTGCGTTTGGCAAAACAATACCTTTTAAGAGGTCTAATGAGTTCAAGAAAGTTTTCCCTGTGTTGGTCCGGGCTCCTTAACAGAGTAGACCATCTGCCTTTCTGTGCCAGGCAGCTCGTAAAAGGCGAGCATAGGCTTATCGTCACTAACACCGTGACATCTGACTAGGTGGTTAGAAATTCGTAGCGACTCGTCCGTATTGGTACCACCACCTTACCTATTCCTGCCGCCATAACGTCATGACGTGTTCCGGCTTAGAGGGTAAGGTAGCCGGTAAACTTACTTTTTCTCAAGGCCTAGCATCCAGGCATCAGGTTGGCAACGCACCATTACCACCTTTAGTGTTTCTAGGCGGAGAGAATTTCTTACCATCAGGAAATCCGTCTACTTGTAATATGCGTTCCGATATCAAAAAAAAACCACCACTGACCGTCACTAACACCATGGCATCTGACTAGGTGGTTCAGTTTCGTAGCATCTCATCTAATCATAGAATGGCTAATGTGTTGCTACCCTCACTTTTACAACTTCATCAAACTTTTTCGCGTTTCTAAAAAATTTAAAATATCATTTATCAGACTCTTCATCTTTCAAATATATTGTAAACATGGGAAAAACAGTCCAACATTCAATATACATTTCATGATCATGTTATCTCGCTGTTTTTCAATAAGCAGGAAGCTATAAACTATGTCTCTGCTATAACATCCTATTACACGAAGAAATTGGACCAAATCCAATTTTATACACTTTTCAATAAAATTCCCTCATAACGGTATGGCAGTGTGCCCACGGAACACCTCAATCAGAACCAAAATAGTTTTACGAGCATACCAAGGCCAAACAAATTAAGGAACATGACGTATTTACTCCCATAACACATGATTCTAAACTCATTCTCGTACTGTACGTATAGTGGTACTACTTAATTTATGCGCATCGGCTATATTCGGCAAGCTTCGGAAATCCGAATGTATTTTAAAGATAATCTTTATAGATTTGTTATTACATAATTAATAATTAATCATTTCAGCCAATTAAAAAATAAAAGCATGAAGTATAAAAAAAGTAGGAAGTGTAAAGCCGAAGCGCATAACTTAAATAGTAGTAGGTACTGTATTGGTATGAATCAAAGTAAAGTAATTCTAAAGTCGTTAAATAAAAATAGTTTATTACGAAAATAAATCTCCTCTGTGGTCTAGCTGTCCAGGTGTTGGACTTGACTTAATGAGGTCCCGGGTTCGACTCCCGGTTCGGGCAACAAAAAATATTTGGTATTTCCAATTTTCTAATAAAAAAAATGTTGCTCGGGATTGGATACGTGCATTGGTGGCGATAGGCTTGCCACTTATCACATTGTGGGACTTAGTATCTTCGGTTAGTCGTGGGTTGGTGGTGGTGCCCCTGCCTACCGCTTCGGGGATATGGGCGTGAAGATATTTTTTTTACTACGAAAATTTTCGTGTGTTTATCAACATCAACATACATTCGCTGTGCAAATGTTTAAATATTTATAAAAACATTTTTTTCTTATTTGTTTGTACTGCGTAATACAGTAACAGGATTGCTACTCTATAATTTATGATGGATGTTCTTTCATGTTTATGATGAAGAAATGTACATATATGTTTTCTTTTATTTTATAAGACAACAAGCAGATGTTTCTCTTGATGGAAAGAGACAAACGTCTCCTAAAGACACTATAGATAAAACTGGTGCGACGCTATTTAAAGTTTGGGATTTTGGACTATGTGTTCTAACCACGTCCAAAATCAAACGAATCAAAAAAAGTGTAGCCTGCAACACTACCCTCTATGACAATGGTAACTTAAGATTCTATTGAGGTAGGTGCAGATAGGTGGTATTAATCTGGACTGTACCAGTTAGTAACTTTTTAGTAGCTTCGCTAACCAAGGGGTTTACTTATACAAGTAATATTTTTCTACTCGACAGAGTCAGAAAGTGCCAAATTCAGGAAACAGGGTGTCAGATAAAGAATGACAGAGTGCAAAAAAATGCCACTGGATACCAGAAAAACAATTAATTTATAACAAATAATACTACAACTAAAAATGTTCAATAACCCTCGAAATAATGTAGTATATATTATGTAGCTAAAACATTTCGTTTTTGTTAGCTTTCAAATCTCATCGAAATCGGTTCATCGGTTCAGAATTTAAGATGCCACAAACATCCACCACGTGTTGGTCCGGGCTCCTTTTCAGAATTAACCGTCTGCCTTCATGCTAGGCAGCTCGTAATAGAAGAGCATAGGGATACCATCATACCATACCATCTGACTAGGCGATAATTTCATACTGATAATGTAAAAGATAATACTGTGTGGGATTTTAGAGACTTTTTGTCCTCTTCTTTCACGTCACGCACCAGTCTCCTAGTCGTTCACTATAAATGTTTCGCACAAGTCGCCTACCCCAAAAGTTTTGTGCAAAAGCCTTGAGTATTTTTTTTATGATATTGGAAGGCAAACAAACAGACGGATTTCCTGATGGTAAGAAATTCACGCCGCTTAGAGGTACCAAAGGTGGTAATGGTGCGTTGCCAACCTGAGGTCGGGATGTTAGGTTTCGAGCAATAGTACGTTTTCCGGCTACCTTACCCTCCAACCCAGAACACGTCATGACGTTATGGCGGCAGGAATAGGTAAGGCGGTGGTACCAATCCGGGTAAGTAATTAGTTTATTCACTTGTTTTTCAAGTAATCCAAAAGTTAACGCTTATCAGGCGAAGACACAGGTGATTGCTAGTTTATTCTAAATTACGTTGTATACATTAAATTCATGTACGCAAGACCTTACGCTAAAAAAGTTTAACATCCCACTAAACGCTATTAATAAAAAGCATTAGGGAGCACTCAGAATTTATCACTCGGCTGACTTTATTGTTCGATTCTCCTGTGCTCTCACCTGAAATAAAGCCTTTTGATCTCTATGTCGACTTTAGTTCATGAGGCGGTTACGGAAAGCTACTGTTTTCGCAAGACGAAATTTGCTTGGGCTTTTTATTAAAATACTCCGTTTAGCAGTTAAATAGAATACTTAAGTTGTTTGTTATTTTATAAAGTAAATTTATCATTATTATATTGTAAGTTAATTTTTATATTAATACGTGATGCCAAAACTTTGGACCCCTTTTTACGAAAATTGCGCAGACGCAGGGGCATAAAATTTGGCACACTTGTAGTTTATGTGTAGGAGAAGTGCAGAACGCTAATATTTTTCAATAATAATGCTTATAAAGTACATTAACTCAATAAATAAAACATTACCCACACTACCATGCATTTGACACATATAAACAAATATATTGATGTTGACGATACAATATCACAGATGGCGCACTATGTATTCACGAAACAAAGTAGTTGGTCTTAAGAATTTTTTTTTTTTTTGAATGACTAAATTGTTGCTAATCTCACGATTTTATGCAACTTCACCGAGCTTTGTGGGCCGAGCAGAGTGCTCAGCCCGAGACATCATTATTTAGATGGATTGGACTGTTCCCTACAACGCCAGCAACAAGGGT
>NJDD01000376.1:49303-62279 GCA_002245505.1 Calephelis nemesis
GGAAGGAGCTACCAGGTCGAGGTCTAACCTGTCCGTAAGAAGGTCCAATACGTTGCCGTTGGAGTTGTTCCGCTGGCATCGCCAACGAACATTCTTACAGTTAAGGTCTCCTCCTAGGAAAACTGATTCGCCCATGTTAAAGAGATTTTCTAAGTCTCTCTCTAACAGAGCTTTGTTGGGGCTAAGATAGGCTGATGCTAGTATGACGGACCTATGTCCAGTCATACCCACCTGACATACTGACACCTCTAGGTTCTCCAGCTGCGGAGGATCTAGGGGTGCTACCTGTAGGCATCTTTTATAATAGATTAGGGTGCCGCCTCTTCGGCCTGATCTATCGTTCCTAACTAAATTATAGTTCGCGATTTTGGGATCGCGCCTACATGGTTTGAGAAAGGTTTCTTGTACGAGGAGTATGTCTATGTTGTTTGTTGTTACAAACTCCCGTACTTCATTTATTTGCCGAGCTAAGCCGAATGCGTTAAACGACGCTATCGATAGGGCGTACGGTTTTACTCTTCCGATTGTCCTATCCATTTAGGTTTTGATATTGGGAGAATTTCTGGATGGATTTAATCAAGGCCGCGTGCCTTGCAATTATAAAGATGTGACGTTCGGGCGGCGTCACTCTGAGTTCCCGGGCGAAGTCCGATACTTCGTCCGGGTCGATGGCGTAAGCCAGCTCCGTGATGAGGGCGAGGTCGGCCTCGAACTCACTGGGAGCGGCTTGGGTAGGTGAGGGGGAGGCCTTAGGGGCCGTTTTGCGGGGGGCCTTTGTAGGCGCCGGAGTCGCCTTTTGGGGTGCGGGAGTAGCCTTGGCTACGGGTTTTTGGACTATGCTTGGGGGCTTAACCCAAGCGTTTGCTGGTGGGGGAGGTGGAGGGCCAAGAGGTAGTGACAGGAGTGCCGGTATCTCCGAGTGGTCTTAAGAAATGAAGACAGCGTTCTTATCAAAATATGGTCGAATTTCGACCAATGGGCGACCACTAGTTTTGATAAAAGCAGCATTTTTTGTGTCAATAAACCGACCGCTTATTCATTTCTAAATCATCTAGGTAAACAAATATTGCAATACTGATTACTGCAAAGATCTGACGCCAATTTCACTAAATTTTTAATTACTTACATTAAATTAACTTAAATTTGTTTATGGTTATTATTTCCGATAACTGTAATATTTAAATGGGAATTACTGGAAACCAATGTTCAGATGCTTCAATACTGAGGTATTCCCCTTGGGTAGACTCATGGTGCCACACATTATTGGTGTTTTTTTGTAATTTAAAAAAAATATCAATACTCAATCAGATTTTAGTTCTAATTTGTTTTAAGTTTTTATGTTTTCATGTGTACAAAATTAGTCGGTAAATAAATGTTTTCTTTCTTTTAAATAATGTATACATTTTAACAAATAACTCAAAAAGGTCTTATCCGATCTTGATAAAATTCATCTTTGTACCATAACCTTGCATTCATCCATTATTGGTGAAATAAGCGAACAAACATACAAAAAACCATAAAGGTAAATTAAGAACCACCTCCTATTTGAGATCGTTTAAACATTGGAGGTCTAGTGTCTTCGGCTAGTCGTGGGTGCCCTGGTTGTGTCTCTACCTATCTTTTCGGGAATATGGGCCTGAAGATACTTTAGCCCCATTAACAATTGAATAAAATACTCTTAGATCCTATTTCTATGTTTAGTATATCGTTGTTATTTCGTAAAGTATCATTTGAATTCTGTATGTACGTTCCTAATGTCTACGGCAAAAATAATGTTTTGAATGGAAATCGATCCTTAATAGTTCACGTGCTTTGCAACGTGTCCCTTTAAATTTAGGTCACGAACTGAGCTAGTACAATAACAAGAGCACCCCGAGCGAACATAATATTATAGTACATGTATATTGTATACACCTATGTTATTTTATCGCTGTTTACTATGTTAACTTTAAAAAAAAAAAGCAAACAAGGTGCGTTTGATGCTAAGAACATGTCAGTATAAGTACTACTATTTAAATTATGCGCTTATTTTTTTGATCTTTTTACACCTTTTTTACTTTTAATTTGGCTGATCTAATCTAAATTTAAGCGAAATGATTAACTATGTAACTCTATATATCTTTAAAATGCATTCGAATTTCCGAAGCTTGACCCTTTAGCAAAGTTTTGGCTCAGCTTTGGCTTCAGCGTTGCCTGACACTGTAGGGCCCACAGAAATAGGCAAAGAGGTAGTACAAATCAGACGAGATGCACAACACTGTATCACCGACTTTAAAAAGTACAAATCTTCACGCCAAGTCTCTGTAAGCTGAAAGTATCGAGTGCCAAAACTCAACATCCTTGCAGACTTTTCTGGCTTCCTCCACATTCAAAACCCTCTTTAAAACACACTGGTTCCGGAGACTCTTGTCACCAACCTTGGATAATACTCGAGCGATTTGATCGTGGAATGTCCACCTAGATCTACCCGGGTACCTACATCCATCTACATTCTAATTATTTGCTACTTCGGACCCCTTTTTACGAAAATTGCGCATACGCAGGAGCATAGAATTTAGAACACTTATACTTTATGTGTAGGAGAAGTGCAGAACGCTTATATTTTTTAATAATAATGCTTATAAAGTACATTAACTTAAGAAATAAAACAATACCCACACTACCATGCATAGGACACACACAAACAAATATAATAACGATAAAAGATCAGAGATGGCGCACTAAAAAGTTTGAACACAAAGTAGTTGGTCTAAAAAATGAAGTTGGCGTTCTTGTCAACAAGATATTAAGATTTATTATGGTCGAATTTCGAGCAACGGGCGACCGCTAGTCTACTTTAAAGAATAAAATGTTGTAAGTGATCAACAGTAAGGTGCAATAAGCCGTAAAGAAGCTAGTTGAGGTGGCATAGTACACGTGATTAATATTGTTTTGATCGTTAGGAATGTTTTGCCGGTCTATTTTGGGACCATATGTAGGTTACCACAATTTCGCGCACAAGTATGTATTGCGATTGCGTCATACCGACGCGTCAGTCCCTCAACATCTGCAACTAGTTGGAAAGATTTATATGATATAACATCTTTATGATTAATGTGTATCACTGAATCTTTACAAATATATGTGTTTGCTTGCCAAACATTAACGTCTAACCGCTTGATTCGATAATTGCGAACTTTGACGTATAGGTAGGTATACTAATGCTTTTTTTTGTGATGGCCAATTTTTGATTCAAGCGAGGATTTCTTATTGAGGACTTGCTCCCGGAAGCAGAATGCTTAACCTAATTAGATTACTAGTGGTCGCCCATTGGTCGATATTCGATCATAATAAATTTGAATATCTTGTTGATAAGAACGCCATCTTCATTTCTCAAAACTAACTACATTATTTCCAAACTTTTATCGTTATCATCAATATATTTGTTTGTGTGTGTCAAATGCATGGTAGTGTGGGTAATGCATTATTTATTGATTTAATGTACTTTATAAGCATTATTATTGAAAAATATTAGCGTTCTGCACTTCTCCTATACATAAACTGTAAGTGTGCCAAATTTTATGCTCCTGCGTCCGCACAATTTTTGTAAAAAGGGGTCCAAAGTTTTGGCATCACGTATTACTATATAGATACAATTGTGTTGAACCACTTGCAACGGTCGCACAAAGTGCTGTCTTCCAGGAAACTAAATCCGACTGGATACCGAATTTCGGTGGCTTTAAGGAAGGAGTTCTGCGCTTGGTCCAGGGTTCAATCCCCGTTTCGAACAACAAATAAATTATACAAAAACGTCAATTTACTAGCAAAAATAACTTTGGATATGTGCCCGGTTGGCGATAGACTTACCACCTAACATCAAGCGGCAAAGTGAAAATAGTACCTAGTAAGTATCTTGAGCCCATATCCCCGAAAAAGTAGCCGGAGGCGCAATCGAACACACACGACTAGCCACTAGCAAAGACACTAAGTCCCACAATGTGGCAGGTGGTAAGCCTATCACCGACCGGGCACATATCCAATCCCGAACAACATTTTTTTTAATTAGAAAATTTATTTTTTGTTGTCCGACCTAGGGACGGGAACCTCATGAAGACCAACACCTGGACCACAGAAAATTAAAAGAGAAAATGGTAAAAACAATACCTGTTATTAAAATGCATACAAACTGTTAACAGTACCTAGCTGTTATCGCTATTATAATATATAGGATTAGGTATCAATAAATTGTACTTTACAGTATTTTATTTACTGACTTTTTAAAAAAAATATTTTTAATACCTACTTTGAATAAAAACGAAGCTAAAGTCTACACATAGGCACAGATGCTATATTATATAGTTAATACTAGCTGCCCGTTCCGGCTTCGCTCTTCTTCGCTTAAAAAAATTACCATCTTTTTACCATAAATTGAGATATAAGCTATCCTATTTCTCAAGTTGGATCGAATTGCACATGGTGTGCGAATTTTATTATAATCGGTTTAGGTGTCCATTGAGGACAAACATTGTGACACAAGATTTATATATATTAAGATAATATACAGATGACGTTAAAAAGTAATACAATGTTGTATCCACTATACAACAGCCACGTAACACAAAGAATCAATCTTGAACATAATAAGGATTTTATTACACCAGTAAAATTTTATGTCCTTTAATTATGTTTTCAAAATTTCCCTCACAAATGCTCTGCAATAAACTCAATGTTTTTAAATAAACTATGAAACCGAAAAATCAAAAATAGAACAGAAGAATGTTACCACATAAAACAAAAGATTTTGTACTTGGTACTTTTTACGTCATTTTTTTAAATAGAGATAGAGAAGAATAGCATTTTGAACAACTTTAAATCTTAGAAAAAGTATAGACAAAAACATTAAAATTTTATAACTTTAAAAGAAGAAACATTGTTCATGCGAACATAATCGAGGGCTTCGTCTTTACGGAACCCTAGTATTTCATAACCAGCGCGACATCCGGCCAACATTACCTATCAGCAACCTAGTTGCACAATAATATGTTCATTGCAAGTATGTCATCAACTAGACAGAGAAAAATGTATACTGTGTTTCATGTATGGTACCGAGGTAATAAAAGAGCATGTCCCCGCATGGTCGGGCAGAGCTCAACTGTCCGTGGAGTTCTCATTCATCACCTTATTGTCCCTGCCCCTCTGACTATCCATCACCACGACATAAGACGGCTTCCTAGTCTACCTATTATATCGGTACTACCACAGAGAGTCTGATGTGGTAGGTGGTGATTATCGTACCTCACACCTATTTCCTACCAACCTTCCGTTTAGAGCCAGTAGGTCTCAGGCCCTAGACATCCCGCATCTATTTATATATGTATATATTCATTTTATGGTCAGGATAGGGACCGTCTTAGGGCTGTTAGGGTTAGGGGGTCTAGTTTCCTTCGCGTAACCACTTTCAGTCCCCAACCTATCCACGTGTGCAGATAGCTCTCCCTACGTTCTCAAACCTAGAGGCAAGCGCCTAGCTACTGTCTGCACAAACATAATGTACACACTACTATGCGTTTGACACACATGCATGCTAACTTGTTTGTTTATAGTATGTTTCAATACGTAGTTAAATTAAAAATAAATGTCGTTTTTTATATTTTAACTAAACTTTACTTTTTTACAATATGGCATCTGGTGACCATCATTTCGAGTTTTTAGTAGTATCTCTTGTTTTTTGTTAAACTCGCAAGAATCGCAAAAAACGAAACGATTGACGATTCCTTTTAACTTAAGTTAAAAGTCTAGAATGCAACAATAACGAACATAATGTTACGAACAATGAGCGCTTTTGCGTTGCGCATAGTAAAAATCAAGGTAGGTAGTTTCTATACTTCGTATCGTCGGACTTAGTGGAATTCCATTCTTGAAACTATTTATTCACACACTCCCTCATTTTCCCTTAGTTGTTATATAGCACTGATGATGCTTGTATAGCGAAACCGGTTGGCTAAACAATAAAAAAATATATTGTAGAAAGTACAAGTGTTGTGAATAAATAGTTTTAAAAATAAAGACTTAGGGCCCAAATACATAACCGCGCTACAATCGTCGGTTTCGTTACGGCGTCATACACGTGTCTCTGCCATGGACCATCGTGAGATATTTATTCCTTGTGTGCTATTTAAAAGAGTTTACTATAATTTTTCACTTTAAATAGATAAATAGTTAAGCGCAGCTACATTCGGCAGTGACGCTACTGCTGATTCTACCGGCGCGACGCCGTTACGTGGTTATGTGTATCGGCCCTTAGTATATTATTTACATTTAGCATGTATCCAACCACAGCTTCCGGTGTAGTAGGATGACCGAATTAGTCATTGTCTATAATCACATTATTTAAGAACAAGAATATTGTTGTGGTTTCATAAAACTACACGTCATCACAATTGGATGTTCATAATAAACTACATATAATTAACCACAATAATTGACTCATTGATTTTACGGTATTTAGTCATATTTGTATATAATTTGCTGTCAAGAATAAATCTTCAGTCTTTTTCGGTAAACAAATTGAAGAAGTACTGCTAGAAAGAAATACTTGTAGTCCATAGACAACGATGATATGATAAAAAGAAAGAAAAGAAAAAAAGTTTAGTAATTTAGAGAAAGTTGGAGCGTTTAGATTGAGAAGTTTGGCTCCACATGACATCTGCTAACATTTTTTTAAAGTACGAGCCACGTGGTCTCATTTTGGCAACATTCCACATGAAAAATTTTTCGATAAGATCTTATTTATTTATTAAATTAATATATGATAAAAGCTCACTCTGAATTTGTTCTCTTACTTTACTCTGAATTTTTTCGTTGTTTGTGTAGTAATATTGATATTTTGATATTTTCAGTGCATAGGAAAATGAAAAAATCGGCGTCTTTTAGATGTCAATAATTATAGCTGTGCAGGTAAAACCACAATAAACACTTACACGCATATACCTACCGAGAATTTTGTTTATTTGGTATACAACAAATTTAAGTTATAAGTGTTATCTCTTCACAAGCAGGTGGTCTATTCTATTAAGCGGGCTCGAACTAACACGAGGGAAAACAAATGTAGTAAAAAAATCGGCTTGCCCATATCCAAGAAGAGGTAAGCAGAAGTACAACCCTAAACAAGACTAGCCGAAGACACTAATTCCCACAATGTGATAGCCGATAGGTGGCAAGCCTATCGGCAACCGGGCACATAGCCAATCCCGGCATCGCTGTTTTTATTAGAAAATTTATCAAACACGTTTTTTTCTTGTTGCTCGACACGGGGATCGAATCTAAGACCTCATGAAATTAAGTCTAACGTTGGACCGCAAGAGCACAGATGCGATTTTTTTTTATGACATTGGAAGGCAAACAAGCAAACGGATTTCCTGATGGTAAGAAATTAACAACGCCTAGAGACTCCAAAGGTGGTAATGGTGCGTTGCCAACCTGAAGCCGGGATGTTAGGCTGTGACCAAAAGTAAGTTTACCGACTACCTTACCCTCCAAACAGAACACGTCATTATGTTACGGCCGCAGGAATAGGTAAGGCGGTGGTACCATCCCGGGTGAGCCGCTGCGAAACTCTACCACTTAGTCAGTTATCACGGTGTTGGTGTTGGTAAGCCTATGCTCGCCTTTTACGAGCTGCCTGACAGGAAGGCAGTGGTCTATTCTACAAAGGAGCCCGGACCAACATACAAAACAATTTGTTATGAAAACCCTCAGAAACAGAATCCCCTAAAGGGCACTTCATAACTGTAGGTACTGGAGTGTCCCTAATTTACTGCTTAATAAACTCATAAAACTGCCATAAAGTTGTCTAACTGCGTCTTCATTGGCAGTTACAAAGTTATTGGACTATTTAACATTTTGATGACGCTGTAACTTTTATAAAGGGTTAATTCGTATTTGCGGAGAGGTAACATTCTCCATTCCACAAAAAAAACTAGCCATTTTCATGCAAATTCATCGGTTAAGAGAAGATTTATTTATTTAGATTAAGATTTTAAATTTTTGTCCATTTTAATGCTTTGGGGGATGATTTTTGCAAAAAAGTAGCCTATGTTTGGACTCAGGTCTTTAAATATATGCACATATTTTTAAATTAAGAAACACTTGTACTGTTTTACGTATCACTTATATCTTTTTAAAATAGCTTACCAGTTTCGAATATACAGCATCGTCAGAGCTAAAATTTAAACTAGTTTAAACTTAAACTTTAAACTATACTTACCATACTATAACTTTAAACTTAAACTAGTTAAAACAAATCAAAAAACAAATAAATTAAATAATAATTTTACTTCTTTCCCCTTAGACACCCCTTTAATGAGCGGGATAAAAAGTAGCCTTTAACCTTCCTCGGAACATGGAATAACTACCAGCAAAATTTCGTTACGATAGGTACAAAAATTTGGCGTCGCGGTCATGGGACAGACAGACAACAATTCTAAAAATGTATTCTGCTACCCCTTTTTGTCGCCTTTACCTAATAGTATTGATGTATAGAAATATGGATTACAACAAAATACGTTTGATAATGGCAGTGAAATCTTGCAATAACTCGCCCGGATTGATCAATTTCTAGTGCTTGCCAATGTCGTATTCAAATTTGGAGGGTTAGAAACTTATTAAAAAGTGAAGATATAATATAACAATATATAACCTAACCTTAGATTGGTAACGTATTTATTCACATTTTTAATGTCTTTATGCAACGCTTATTTCTTAGTATCAAGAAATTCGTCTGTATGCATTTTTTTTGTAATATAAGTAGTTGTTATTGCAGGACTTTTTTTGCACAATTTTAGTTTAGCAAAACCGCAAACGGACTAAAATTTGTTACGATGTCATCCACGCACGTAGGATCACGCTAGGATGAAGATGATCCTCCTCTGAATCATGATCTACCTACTATTTTTTATACTAAACTAAAGAAAGTAAAAGTGTATCCCCGAACTGGTAGGCAGGGGCACGACCACGGCACATACGACAAGCCGAAGACACTAATTCCCATAATGTGATAGGTGACAAGCCTATTGCCAACCGGGCACATATTCAACCCGGGCAACATCATGTTTAATAGAAAATTGAAAATATACGTTTCTATTTTTTTTATTTCCCCACCCAGGAATGGAGCCCAGAGAAGAGAAGTCCGACGCCGAACCGCTAGACCACACTAAACTATTTTAAAAGAACTATCAACATTTTGCTGGCAGAGTAATCACGTAACAATTATAAAAATAACATTCATAACAACAACAAAGTATATAATTATAAGTAATGCAGCTGAGAACCATTTTAATCACGTCAGCTTTCAAGCAAAAAATCCGCATCGGAATCGGTACATACGCTCAAATTTATAATTCGTTTTCCGTTGGGGGTTAAAACGATGAAGACGAATTGATAAATCCTTACTTTTTGCTTGAAAAGTCATTAGGAAAAGAAAATAGCTTCAGCACGTTTTGTAGATGCCATTTTCATTTGCAAGAAACTGAGTCATTTAAACTGCTCCACAAACAAGATAAGAGTGTTCGCAATTTTACTGTTTTTTCAGTGCTTTTACTGTATGAAGAAATTTGCTGCTAGCAGAAAGGCAGATGGTCTATTCTGCAAAGGAGCCCGGATCAACACGGGGACACAACATTGAGCTGTTATTTTTAGGAATAATATGTATTCTTATTTTTCAAACTTGAAGTCAGCATTCTGTAGATTTAAAAAAAAACTTGTAAAATGTTAAGAGTATTAAAAATTGATCCTAGATTATCAATTTGCACTCAGGTTCTATTCTTTTATTTGCACTTATTATATTATAGACTAAACACGAAAATAACAAACTTCATTGAAAAGTCGTAAGAATAGACAAAAGTTTGATTAAAAAATCTTCTAAACGTGGCGATCCTAAACATATTTTGATATAGTTGTATGATTATAAGATGTTGGCAAAACTATATTTGCTTACTTTTTAAAATTACACTTTGAACATCAACAGTTTAATGTATAGAGAAGCCTAGTTTTAATTTCAAAAAAATAAGCTGGAGTAGGTACCCCTGGGAAGTGTGCTCAGTCCAGTTTTGTACCTACTTTACACATCTGATGTTCCAGTTAGAAATAAATACCATTGCAGCTTTTACTAATGAAACGGGAATAATGGTAGTCGGAAGTAAACAAGAGTAAGCAACAAAGAAAATTCAAACAGAAATTGAGAGAAGCTAAGTCTACACATATCAATTTAAAACATAGGAAAATAAAAGTCTACTTATATAGAGACAGTAACTTAGTAAATTATATGAAATGACAATTTCTAATTGGTTTAAAACTAAACCGAAGTGTAAAATTTAGGGTAAAAAATTATGCCTACACATATTTGTGTCAATCACATAACACGCTTAAAACCCAATATATGTTAACTCAATTGTACTTCTGTGTATAACCCGAAAATATCCAATTGTCATACATTACGTTTATAGTTGGATATGTTTGTGAGACTACTATCGCAATTATTTTTAAGCCGGAGGATTTGTGGAAAAACACTTTTGACTGTTACAACTTACAATGATTCAGGTTGAACGTCTCAAATTTCTACTTAAGTAACTGACGAGTGACGACTGCAATATAATATCACTCTTCGTCATTAGTCCGTCAAGAGCTAATTGTTTGAATAGAACATTCTAGTTCGTACATTAGAAGCAAAACATATTTTAAAGGTTCTCAGTTTACAGAATGGTATGTTGATCTCATTAAAATGTTTTAAACATTACCAGATACAAAACTTATGTATCATCGGAGAGCAAATTAATATTTGTAGCATAAAAGTAGCACAAAAAGACATGACGCGCCTATGACTGAACGAAATTTGACAACCTAACCTATTATTATCTCTGATAAAAATTACTTTCGTAATTTGAAATTCAAAAAAATAGCTTGCAACCACAGCTTGCATCCTATGCTTTCGACATAACATATTTTTAAAAATAGAATAATTTTACATAATGCAAACCACACTGCGAATTTGTTTAATATTTGTTTTGAAGAAAAATAATTCATTTGACGCTTCGATTTTTGAATCAAAACTTTCGAAATTCAAATTGCCTACATAAAGTTTAAAACATATAAGTATATATACGGTTAACATGATGTAAAAGAATAATTTTAGGCATTTTTCATTTACCGTGTATTAATTAAAAAATACTAGTGGTCGCCCATTGGTCGAAATTCTACCATAATAAATTTTAATATCTTGTTGATAAGAAAGCCATCTTCATTTTTTGAGACCAACTACTTTGTTTTCAAATTTTTTAGTGCGCCATTTCTGATCTTTTATCGTTATTAACAATATATTTGTTTGTGTGTGTCAAGTGCAAGGTAGTGTGAGTAATGTTTTATTTATTGATTTAATGTACTATATAAGCATTGTTATTAATATAAAGATACTGTCAAGTATAATTTTTATTGTGCAGAATCAAACTTTTAAATTACACACGCCACATAATTTACAGTTTGTGGTACAGTTAAGTTAATAACTTTATCATAATTGCAGAAATCTCATCACAAATCCCCTTCTCAATAAAAACTAGTTCTCTACAGGATGCGAGCGTACTGAGGAATTGAAAAAAAAAACTATGGCGCCAATGAGACGACTTCAACTAATGCCATTTAATATATCTTTGTTAATTAACCACAAAGCATAAAGGGTCGTTTATTGACAATTGAAAACTTGCTATACGGAAGATAAATGAGCCAAATGTTTTCTCATTTCTTCTATTAATAGGTTACGAGTTCAAGACATTAATCGTTATTAGATGCAACAAGCTATGTTTAATCAGGGTAAATAAGTATGTCGATAAAGTGCTTCTAGGAATTACATATCTAATGTGGCTTTTTATTGTTCTTTGCACTTCCATATTTATTAAGAAAAGTTTCTATATAAGAAATTTAGAACATATTTGCTATATTGTAGGGATGTGACGATTCCTTTGCCCAATATTTTGGTCAGGCCAAATCGATGTTGTGGATCGATCTATACTGTAGAGCAGGGGTGGGCAAATTCATTTGACCGCGGGCCGGTAAATTAAAAAAAATCTAGTGGCGGGCCAGTAAATTATAATTAATCTTGAGGCGGGCCGGTTTATTAAGACACCTAAAAATAGCAGTAAATATTACGATTGTAAAACGATGCATAAAGATAACATCAGGCATTTTTTTACTATTTTGGCAAAATGGCAAACCGCAGCTTTGGAGCTTAATAACGACCTTTTAATTATAACATTATGCTTATAATAAAATCATTCTTAGAATCACAATCACTAAATTTTTTTGCATAATGAACCGACACAAATAGGAGGTGGTTATAAAGTCGCTTGTATGTTATTGTTTTCATATTAAGTGGTTCGTAAGCTACATGTATACCAAAATTTCATCAATATCGGTTCAACGGTTTAGTCGTGGAATGGTCATGGATTATCAAATCGCGACTAGGTAATTAAATAATTGGAGTCGGTTTTTTGCATTTATACTGCGCCTATATTAAACATAAATAAAAAAAAAACACACACAGTTACACACAACCACACATAGCTACTGTTAATGTTTGTATGGTTCATGTAAAAGTTTTCTAAAAAGGATTAACAACTAAATTAAAGGCAAGTCTCATAACGCAACGTAGAAAATTTAAAAGCAAAGATTAAGGGTCCATGTATGTTAAAATACGTCAGCAGTACAATGTTTTTTTCATTCAAAGCAATAAGGGATCTTGGTTACAAAAATACACAAGATTAACATGAATATGCTTTATAAGATTAGTGTTTCCAAAACACGATTCATTTCACTGTACTGGATAGAAAAAATCAAAAAGTTAACCCTTCTTGAAAGCAAAACTAAAATGTCTACTTTAATTATGAAAATATCGACACCAGATTTAACATAAACATAGATAAGTTCTATAACTTAAAGATAAGTGTTTCAG
>NJDD01000376.1:62619-82481 GCA_002245505.1 Calephelis nemesis
ATGGGACCTTAAAAACGTGAAATATCTTTTTAAGATGTTAACAAAGCGACCAGTAGCGTGAACTTTGGCATATGATTCATCCAGTAACAATGGATGAAATGGATTTGATTATGACCGTCGATGTGGGCGTTTAGTAGAATTTGTTATGCGGGTACGGCTGGTCATCCGATCCTAAGATTTGTGTGAATAGTAAGAGTCGGACTCTGACGTCAACCTTTATTTTTTTATGATATTGGAAGGCAAACAAGCAGACGGATTTCCTGATTGTAAGAGATTCACGCCGCCTAGAGATACCAAAGGTGGTAAAGGTGTGTTGCCAACCTGAGACCGGGATGTTAGGCCCGGAGCAAAAGTAAGTTTACCGGTTACCTTACCCTCCGTACCAGAACACGTCAACGGTAAGCATTGGACGTTATGGTGGCACGAATAAGTAAAGCGGTGGTAACAATCCGATCGAGTCGCTGCAAAACTCTACCACCTAGTTGAACAGTACTTATATAGAAAAGAATGATAAACTTTGTTTTGAAAATTAAATTTTCAAAACTGTTAAGATTCGATATTCCTTTTTTTCCTTTCTCGAGTCAGCTTTTTGCCATTCTACTGCTCTTCTATTAGGTATTTCATTCAAATATTTTGAATTACAATAGAATATTTGACAAAGATACTGTTTGATTATCTGAAAGTAAATACAATACAAGAGAATCCCTTAATGTTGTTGTGTCTACATTGGAGGAAGGTCAAGTCCGATCCTCGCGTTGGAAACTTAAGAGATAAAAGACATGCGATACAGCTATTGTGTTCTTATCTTATATCTACTTCACTGTCTTGTATTATTTTTATCAGTTTTTCTTTGGTAAATAAATAATAAATATCCCTGGACAAGTTACACAAATTGAATCTAACCCCAAAATAAGCAAAATAAATGCTTGTGTTATGGGTGTCAGTCAACGATAATCATACGTAGAAACACATAAATAGATACCAGAGTAAATTTAATAAACAGCCAGACTCGGAAAATGCAGACATCTAAATGTTCATCACACAAATGTCTGCCCCCGTCGGGAATCGAACCCGAGCCTCGCGGTGAGTCGATGTAGTTAGGCGTATACGCTAGCCACTCGAGGCGGTAAATAGTCTTCACTTAGTCTGTTTATTTATTGCACTTTCGTATGGTCTAGTGGTCCAGTGTTGGAGTTGACTACATGGCGTCTTGGGTTCGATTCCCTCGTTGGCTCATGATGTTTTTTCATTATTTTCAGAGATTGGATACGTGTGCGGTTGGTGATAAGTTTGCAGCCTATTACATTGTAGGACTTAAAAACTTTTGTAACTCTGCCTAAATATTCAATGATATCGGCGTAAAGATATTTTTTTAATATGAATATAAGACAATGATACTAATACATAGCTAGAAACACAAGTTTCGTTTGGGTATGATACAAGTACTTATTATGACATGTCAATCTTTCATATAATATTATATTATACATTGCTGGAAAGATTATTATCATATAAAAGATATAGGGTATTCCAGCAATGTATAATATAATATTATTCATATAATTGGGAAGATTATACATGGGTTTATATTATGGAAAGATCATATTCATGTATTATTATACACATGTACCAGCACTTACCGCTATGTTACGACCGTGATGCTAATACCCATTTCTCAAATGTCACAAGCTGAATGAGATGCTCACATGATGACTATCCTCCATTTACTATATCCAGTAAGACGAATTTATGTTTTATGAATAATTAATGTCATTTTTGTGATATGATTAATGAAAGTAATTAATTAGTGTATTTGTGGAACATGAATTATTATTCTCATTATAAATTGTAAATTTTAGTGTGTAACGGCAAAGGATCAGAGGGCATGTTACTGGGGTGTGTGTCACTCTATAGTTAAGATTGAAGTAGTGAAGTTTTAACCAAAGTTTTTTTTTCTCTTTATTTCGGGACTTTAGTCTACAGAGTCAGTACATGTCAGTCCAAAGTTGCAATATGAAGTTTTAGTTTAAATTATTTGACCGCTTCGTTGTGTCGAGTGGCTCACGTACACGCCTAACTAAATCGACCAACTGCGAGACTGGGGTTCGATTTCCGACGAGGGCAGGCTAGTTGTGTGATGAACATTTAGATGTCTGCATTTCCGGGTCTATGTGTTTATTAAATTTCTTCTGGTATCTATTTAAATATTTCTATTTCTATTTCATAACACAAGCCTATAATTTGTTTACTTTGCGGTTAGTTTCAATTTGTGTGACTTGTCCAGGAATATTTATGTTTATTTTTTAAATTTATGGAAATATGACGATGTTTGTTCTATGTCGAAAAATTTACGCCCATTTTTGGAGTTTTCACTGAAAACGCTGCCTAAATCTTTCCTGCCTTATTAATAAACTTGGAGTAAATAAAGTACACCAAGATTCAACCTGGTATTATAATCTATATTGCATTGTCAACTTAACTTTATTCTTACTTTTTTAGTCTATATTTATTAATAAGGTGGTGAGGGATTGCTGCCTTATTAGATAAAAAAACCGCAATGGCCGCATTCCGATTCGGTGGTACATTTAGTACGGTATAGAGGCGTCACAAGTGCCTCTTGTAGGTTAACGTGAAATAAAGATATTTTTTTTTAATTTTATCTTTTAAGGATAACTTAGGTACTATGACCGTTCAAAGTTTTAAAAAGTGAGACTTTTAATGTGGTTGTGTGTGTATAATATGGTATTTGTAAAGCTGTTTATACACGGATAGTATTAACTATTATTAGATAAAAGACAGTAGTTACCTTAAGCCTTTCATGTACAATTTGTAAGCTTTTACAGTAAATATTCTAAAAGTTAGCAATCGTAAAATTAAAATCTCCATCAATATAATAATAACAATTGACGATAAGCGAGGATTCACAATACGGGGAGCGGAGAACCTACCTACCCGTAGTGAGAAACGTGTTGGCTGACCAGCCGAACATTTTTACCAGTAGAGACGCTACTTAAAGTTTATATACAAATACTAGCGTCGTAAACTCATAGTAAGGGATTTAAAGAAAAGTGTTTTTTTAACAATAAAATGTCTCTCATGTCACTGCCACTTTAAAGAGGTTGACTCACTCCATATATCAAATGGCATGTCAAGCCGTTTCTCCTACAGAATACGATAAATTAACTGAAGACGCAGACGTATATATACATTTAATTCCCAAAAACATTCCTTTATCCTTCGGATTGAAAAATGTTATGAAATAAGTAAAAAAAAATTGTTAATACTTTTTTTATGATATTGGAAGGCAAACAAGCAGACGGATTTTCTGATGGGAAGAAATTCACGTCGCTTACAGACATCAAAGGTGGTAATGGTGCGTTGCCAAACTGAGGCCGGGATCTATCAAAGTAACCACGTATAAAAGAGTTGCGTTCGGTATGTTTTTGAGGTAAAAACTTCTTTAGCGGCGTTGCGCACTTTTTTTGGAATAAGTAAAAACTTCTAAACTCACGTCACGACACGTGACCTAACCGAAAATTGAAAAAACCCATTTTTTTAGTTGCCAGACCCGGGATTCGAACCCGGGACGTCAGGCAGTCAGGTCCAACCTGAACCGCTAGACCACAGAGGCGATTTAAAATACAATCGGATTTCCGAAGCTTGACGAATACAGCCGAAGCGCATAATTTAAATAGTACTGCTGTACATGCTTGTTACTTTGAAATCAATTACATAGTTTCCTTAAACAATAAACATAGTATAAGGCAATTACTTTAAGACCGATTTGTGAATTAAATACAGATGTTTTCTGGCAAAATATGCCCTGTTGACGTAATTATCGAAAGCTCGTCAGAATCGAGCTTTATTATACCCGTATAAAGCAGCAGAGCTTTACAGGATTCAGCTTTGCAAATTTATTTGCGAAGAACAAACATAATATTCTTCAGTCAGTAAATTAAATTATAATTACAATTTTCCTTTGTCTGATTTTCAGTTGTACATTTCCTTAAGATGGTATTTAAATTTAATGTATTGCAACGACTAGTGGTCGTTCCTTGGTCGAAATTCGACCACAATAAATTTTAATATTTTGTGGATAAGAACGCCATCTTCATTTATCGAGACCAACTACTTTGTTTCAAAACTTTTTAGAGCGCCATTTGTGATATTTTATCGTTATCATCAATATATTTGTATGGGTGTATCAAATGGGTAATGTTTTATTTATTGATTTAATGTACTTTATAAGCATTACTACTGAAAAATATTTGCGTTCTGCACTTCTCCTATACGTAAACTGTAAGTGTGCCAAATTTTATGCTCCTGTGTCTGCGCAATTTTCGTAAAATAGGGGTTCAAAGTTTTGGCATCACGTATTAATATATATATAAATTAACTTCCACGTTTTATTTTATCCGGCAGCTTTATAAATAAGTCAAGCTTATTCCCTAGGTCTTGCTCGCCTCCATTTTTACTTAAATAAATGGCATTGTCGCTACAACTCCACTGATTTTGATAAAAACAAAAAGAATGAAGAAGATTTTTCCCGTGTTGGTCCGGGCTCCTTTGCAGAATAGACCATCTGCCTTTCTTGCCAGGCAGCTCGTAAAAGGCGAGCATAGGCTTATCATCACTAACACCGTGACATCTGACTAGGTGGTAGAGTTTCGCAGCGACTCGCCCGGATTGGTGCTACCGCCTTACCTATTCCTGGCGTCATAACGTCATGACGTGTTCCGATTCGGAGGGTAAGGTAGCCGGTAAACTTACTTTTGCTCGAGGCCTAACATCCTGACCTCAGGTTGGCAACGCACCATTACCACCTTTGGTGTCTCTAGGCGGCGTGAATTTCTTACCATCAGGAAATCCGTCTGCTTGTTTGCCTTCCTATAATATAAAAAAAGGTAACAACCTGTGTAGCCTATGATCGCCTCTTTCTGTCTGGCAGCGAAGCATATGGTCTATTCTACACATAGACCCCAGGCAAACACGAGAAGGATTTCTATTCTGAAATTCATACCTAACAAATGTTTATAACAGTACAAACTTATATAATATTTAATCTTATAAGCCAGTAGACTAACAACCATAAGCCTTGTTGTTACACTGAAATAATTGTATGCAAAGCTAACGGCTTAATCTAGTTCATTTTCGTTTGAATTTGAAGTTGCGTTAAATCCAACATTAAATACATTAAATATCAAACTTTTCAAGAGAGATGTTATAAGTTGGACGCGTCTGTGTTAGTATGTCTGTAGCATCATAACTTCTGAACGGACAGGCCGATTTCAATGCGGGTTTAATGTTTGAAAGCTGAGATGATCGAGGAATTTATTTAGGTACTAAAATCAGACAAATTACATTATTACCAGCAAGATATATATTGAAATACCATCACGAACCCTGCCGGCTACTCTGCCCTGCAGACCAAAACATGAAATGGGTAAGGCGGTGAGTCACTAGCGGCGGGCACGTTGCTGCATAGAACTCTACCATTAGTGGTACCTATGCTCGCCTCTTACGAACTGCCTGGCAAGGAGGAAGATGGTTATAGGCTACAGTGGTCTCTTGCCATCAGAATACACGTCTGCTTGTTCGCTGACCTATCACCAAAAAACTTCAACCATACAAAATGTAATTTTGAACATTATCCTTCTAACATTATAAATGCCAAAGTGTGTGTATATGTTTGTTATTACTTCACACAAAAACTGCTTAAACGATTTTTATGAAATTTGGCACATTGAGGGTAACTTGGATTAACACATAGGATAGTTTTTATCCCAAACAAAAATCCTGTGAGAATATTAAAGACACGGGCAACGCCGCGGGCAGCAGCTAGTTATCTATATGTGCATTATTACAATAAGCTATATATATATACCAGACAACCCTAGCGTCACAAGGAGAATAAAATGTTTGAAAGGGTTTTCGAATTTCATGACACCACCGATTTAGTACCCATTCCAGCCACCTTAATTTCAGTGCTTACCACTTTCATATTTTGACATTTGGGCGGTTGGGTAGTTAGTTTTACATCTTGGTGACATCCAGCAGCATGCATTCTTATCACTGAGAAATCGCTCTGCATATTCCTTTCTTCCAATAAAAAATTAAATATCATATATCGTACTTTTCATATTATCAAAAATAAAAATCAATATCTAATTAAAAAATGTTAACAAAAAAATGTTGTAAAATATCATGTTTATCTCGAAACTTGATATTGGATAATTATAAAAAGGATAATTTATTACACATAACTAAATACCCATTTGCATACGAAAAAACGCGACAAATATAAAACATGTTTTATGAGTTTGTCGATAGTGTGAACTTCCTGGATTTATAAGCACTAATAACGGTGCTTTTAATTTTCTAATTACCTATCCTATTTATCAGCGAGTTTTATTTTAATTAAAGAAGTTTTTATTGAAGAACAAAAAGTTGTTTTATCGTTGACACATCCGCAACTTACGATTTGGACTAAAATGAAATCTATATATTAATACGTGATGCCAAAACATTTGACCCATTTTAACGAAATTTGCGCGGACGCCGAAGCATAAAATTTGGCACACTCATAGTTTATGTGCAGGAGAAGTGTAGAACGCTAATATTTTTGAACAATAATGCTTATAAAGTACATTAAATCAATAAATAAAACATTAACTACACTACCATGCATTTGACACACACAAACAAATATATTAATGAGAACGATAAAAGATCACAGATGGCGCACCATACAGTTTGGAAGCAAAGTAGTTGGTTTAAAGAAATGAAGATGGCGTTCTTATCAACAAGATATTAAAATGTATTATGGTAAATGTATTATATGGAAATTCGACCAACGGGTGACCCCTAAACTACTGTACTAAACTACAGTTCATTAAACTAAATGTGCATCGTAAACTTTTAAACTAAAGCTAACAAAACAAACGTGGCTTATATTTACTGACGCTAAGTTCTACTTCGGTTAGTCGTAGATATCCTGGTAGTACCTCTGCACATATGTTCCGCGATACGCGTGAAGATATTATTTAACATGTATAAATAACGAATAGATTTGAATAATTTTGGAAAAACGGAAAAAAATAAGCACGGAACCAAATATAACATAATTCGCCTACTCCCGGCTTTAGTATGAAGAATGTTGTTTCTTAGAATACAAACAAGGCTTAGTTGTTCGTGACATTTTCTTAGTCTGTGGAACTACACAAAGTGGACAAACAACTTGTCTGGAGATATGGGAATATTGGAAAAACAGATAAGAGTTATTGGACAAAATATAGAACTATTTCTGCTATATTTCCAACTACTTAATGTTAAATTAGGTTTGGCTTAAAGAAATATTTCTTTTATTTTCACCCCCGACGTTGATACTCTTCGTGTTATAAGTTTGACGTGTCAATGGCATCTTAGTTCTTCAACGTATAGAGTTAATAATTGAAAAATCACAAATAGGATCATGATAAATATAATAGAGGAAAATCACGAAACCCAAGACCTACCTTTAAAAAAAGAACCGTCGCAATCGGATCGTTATTGACCTAGTAATTGCGCAATAAACATACAAAAATTAAAAAAAAACATATATTCAAATTGAGAACCTCCTCTTTTTAAATTGGAATAAAATCTTATAAACTTTTCTGCAAAAGAATAATTTAAACTACAGTACCTTATCTTCATCTAACAAGTCAAGAACTTTTTTAGTAGATTATTAATGAAGATATCACAGTATATCTTTATATATATAATTCTTGTGTTCATGTGTTTGTCACTGAACTCCTTCTAGATGACTGGACCGATGTTGATAAAACTTTTCATGTGTGTTTAAGGGAATTCGAGAATGGTTTAGATTCACAATTTGGTCTCCTGGAAAATATTTTTAAAATATTTTTTTAATAATAATTAGTTGTTGATTTTGAAATATTTCACATCGGATCCGACAGATATAGATATAAATCAATGTTATTTTTCGTTGTAATTTTATAACTCAAGAAGGGGCTCACCTATAGAAACCAAATGTTTAGGCTTTGTTCGGACTATTTAGTAGATGGTTTATGGGAAATTTTCATAAAATTGTAGGAACGGTTCTTAATTTTTTGTAGCAAGTGAACACAATAAATGGCAGATCATTTTGTTAATGGGTATTTTCTGTCAAATTGAAACTATTTTTAAATGGGGATTGTGCTGTCATATTGAAACTTTTTTCTGTTGTTTTTTATTGTTATGTCATTCATGCGGTCATTTACGTAACAAAGCATGTACCGGGTAGTGTAATATGTTTATTAGTTTTTCACTCTCTAATTATAGTCCGAAGTCGAAATCACCTTTCACATTAGCATCTTAACGATACTAAAAGTATTTTCAGTACAATTGGGAACAGATCGAAACCTGGCGATCCTCCAAAAAGCGCCCGAAAGTACGACGATCAGACTATTTATATTTTTACCGGTAAGCTTTTAAGAATGAAATACATCTTAATAAAACCGACTATACGAAGTGTTTTTCGTATTATCAAAATGAAACGTAATTTATCACTAAGAAAAGAAAAACAGACTAATTTTTTTTTCACTCATAATATACGCAAAAGTTTGACCAATGTACAGCTGAGTTATTTTGTTATTTTGATTCTGTGACTCGTAGTTTCACGCAGCTTCGCCTGCGTAACTTGGCTTCTGCTGCACCGATTTTGATAAAACAAAGTCTATGTCACTCAGGGATAATGTATCATTTTAAAGCTTAAAGAATTTTTGAAATCGGTCCAGCAGTTTCGGAGCCTATTCATTTCAAACAAACAATCATACTTTTCCTCTTTATAATATTAGTATAGAAAAGCGAGCAAACAGACGGCATTCCTAATTCTTAATACTCAAAGAATTTAGTTAAGTAACCTTAGCCTATAGACAAAATAGATGTTATAGGTGCGTTACTGTCTTCTCCTAGGTGTCAGGCTAATCGTAAAATGTGTACCGGCTCTGAACCGGGACATAACGCTGTCATTATGGTTGCAGGAATAAGTAAGACGGTTTCGGTTTTGGAAGTAATTTTAACGCTAACAACCCAGTCAATTTACTTTATCGATGAGTATAAATTGAAGTAATAAGTAACTTCAAGACCGTATCTGAGAAGTGTGTCCTAGTTGCAGAGGTGCAACTAGGACACCCACGATTAGCCGTCGATTCGCTGACCCTCAATGTTATAGGTGACAAACCAATCTCCACCCGGGCACTCCTTCAATCCCGTACAGCGTTGTTTTTAATAGAAAAATAAAAATATACATTTTAAGTTACCCAACCGTAATAAATTAAATTTTATCTAGTTTTTGATTAAAATAAACATTAGACAGGAAAAAAACAAGTGCAAAATCTTCATATAATTTTAATGGGAGCAACAGAAAGAAAGCACAAATAAATTTTGTCAACAAAAATTGGTTTAAACAGAAGTAAGTTCTGACGACTTAAAAACATTATATCTAATTAATTTTAAAAAAAGTATCTTCACACCCGTAATCCCGAAGGGGTAGGCAGAGGCACAATCAGGACACCCACGACTAGCCGAAGACACTAAGTCCCACAATGTGTTAGGTGATAAGCCTATCGCCAACCGGGTACGTATCCAATCACAGGCAACGTTATTTTTATTAGAAAATTGAAAATATACATTTTCTAACATTTTTGTTGCTTGACCCGGGGATCGAACCCGAAAACTCAAGAAGTCAAGTCCGACCGCTAAACCACAGAGACGATAAATAGAATAAAAATTAGTTTATTTCTGTCTCCATTATTCCACCGACTTTGAGTTGTCTTATGTCGCTCTTACTCACGTCATGTAGGATTATTAAGGAAAAAACGGACATCTATCAGCGATTATTTGAGAAAATAGGGCGTAGATCAAGCAAAAATAAATACACAGTTTGACACATTACAAAAGTGACGTGAATGTATATTTACTATCGAAAAACATGAACTAAATACGAGTCGAATTTATAAGTTTTTTTTTATCACTAGTAGGACAAGCTTTTTTTATGATACTGGATGGCAAAGAAACAGACGGATTTCCTGATGTTAAGTAATTCACGTCGCTTAGAGACATCAAAGGTGGTAACGGTGCGTTGCCAACCTGAGTTTTGAAAAGTTACAGATGAATGTTTGTTAATGTTTTACGCTAAAACTACTGACGGGATTTAGATGAAACTCCACATTAATTTAGTTTATTCATCAGAACAACACTATACCGTTATACTAGGTACAACTTATAAAGATTTTGTATCATTTAAATGCAAGCAAGAGAAGAGGAATATAATTGATTCATATAGAGCTAAGTCAAATATTTTGAATTTAACTAACCATTGTGAAACCATCGTATTATTTAATTAACCTATTTCTATGTTTGTTTTGTCGTCGATAACACAATCTTTGTTAAAGATTACTTACTCATTCATTATCTCTATTTCCATAAAAAAAATATGGAAATTTTGTTTTCACTCTATAGAAGGTAAAAAGTTAAAAATAAAGTAATAAATAACATCAGCAAAATGGTAGGTACTTGATTAAAATCCATAGTGTTGTATTAAAAGTTTTAACTGCTGTGTGTCTATATGTGTGTGTGTTCGTGTGTGTGTCAGAGTTAAAATTTTTGACCGTTTATTTCACTTCAATTATAACATTTATTTAAAAGGTAATGAGTGTTTATAGATCGCCTAAACTGCTAAATAGAAGTAAATACAGGGAGGTAACTTCCAACGAAAGAAACTTAGTAGCTATAGTTACTTACCTAAGTAAAACTTTTCTAAAAGGTATAATTTAACTAAGTACCTCTGTGGTCTTGCGGTTCAGGTGTTGGACTTGACTGAATGAGGTCCCGGGTTCAAATCCCGGGTCGGTCAACAAAAAAAATTGGGTTTTACAATTTTATAATTTAAAAAAAAATGTTGCTCGGGATTGCATATGTGCCCGGTTAGCGATAGGTTTGCCACCTATCATATTGTGAGACTTCGTGTCTTCGGCTAGTTGTGGGTGCCCTGGTTGCGCCTCTGCCTACCTGGACGGGGATATGGGCGTGAAGATACTTTAAACAGCTAGATACGTGTAGGTGCTTTCCGACGAAAGAAACTTAGTAGCTACAATTAGTTACCTACCTACATAAACTTTTCTAAGAGGTATAATTTAACTAAGTACCTATGTTGTTGTTTTTTATTTAACTAGCGGCCCGCTCCGGCTTCGCACGGTTATGAAATACACATATTCCTTCCTCTTCAATCACTTTATCTATTAAAAATACCGCATCAAAAGCCATTGGGTTGTTTTAAATATTTAAGCATACAAAGGGACATAGGGACAGAGAAACCAAATTTGTTTTATACTAGGTAGTGATACAATGAAACCGTAGCTAACCTACAAATTCCTGGCATATCTCAACAATTATGCGCCCACATAACCCTTGAAACTCGACGCAAAACCTATTAACGTCATGGCTTGCCAAAACCATGACCGCAACCAAGGTCACCATCTCGAAATAGAAATATACGTGTGAATTAATGGTTTCTTGAACATCAGAGCCGGATTAACTTTGTTTGGGCCTGTAGGCAATACAATTTTCGAATTCCTTTTTTTTCCTATTCTAACTGTCTAAATCATGCTATTTTTTTGCCTTCTGAATACAATAAGTTCCGCCCTACATCTAAGTGTTTTGGTGTGTATGCATAAAAAATTAAATGCGATTCAGTTATTTTTAATTTAAAATATATATTTAACTAAACGTAATTAACAAAATAAAAAGTAAGTAATTTCAATACCTTTTGTTAATTTAAAAAAAAACTAATAAATACTCTACTCCTCTTCAGATTAAACACAAAGCATAAAGTGATCTTCGATTCACTGTCGTAAAACGAATCGTAGAACGAAAATACTAGACTGTGTGTATAAAGTGTTACACGCGTTGAAAAAACAAGCATATTATTGTCGATTATCATTTTCGGTCAATAAAACTTTTTTTGAAGACTGCAGAGGGCCCCTATCGATCCTGGGCCCCTTGGCAATTGCCTACTCTGTCTTAAGGTTAATCTGGCCCTGTTGAACATTGTTTAGCGATAAAAGTGTTTATCTTCATCCAACTGCTGTTTTGTCTGAGGTGTAATGTGTTAAGTACATAATAAAGCGAATGAGCTAATCGTAGTAATTAACAGGTTTAACAACTCTTACAGTTTCATGCTTATATATCATGTTGAGGTTTTGTGAAATCCAGTGTTACTTTACAGAAATCTAATACAAACCGCCTCTGTGGTCTAGCGGTCCAGCGACGAACTTGACTTCTTGAGGTCTCGGGTTCGATAATCGGATTGGACATCAAAAATCTAAAAAATGGAAATTTTCAACTTTCTAATAAAAAAAAACGTTGTCCGCGATTGTATACGTGTCCGGTTGGCGATAAGCTTTTCACCCATCAGATTGTGGGACTAATGCCCGATTTCACCAAGAGCCCCTATACTTCAGGGGACCGTTTAACGTTACTTACGGGACTGTTTCAATATAAAACCGTCCCCTAAAACACGTTAAAAGGTCCCCTAAATATAGGGGCTCTTGGTGAAATCGGGCATTAGTGTCTTTGGCTAGTCGTGGGTGCCCTGGTTGTGCCTTTGCCTACTTCGCCTTTTATATGATTAAAAAAATATAGTCCAGAATTTTTTTAGTCCATAATTTTTTGTCTACCCCCTCTGAACAGAGTCCTGACTACGCTCTTGTATACGTCAAATTTATTCGCCCTTTCAGCATCGGGGGATACGAAAACAATCCTTTTATACGTTAACTAAAGTAGGTCGTGTACAAAACAATTACTTTTATGGCTTAAGCAATAACGTGGTTCCCCACATATGTATGTCTCCATTATACGCTCCTGTGAATTCGATATTGTTTCCAAAGTGAAACTCCAATTATTTTAAATAGTTTTTTTTTGTGACATACTTTAATTTTTTCACTTATTTCGAGATAATAATTAATAAATTGTTTAGAAAGAAAATCGATGTGATTTTTTTCCCTTGGGAATAGACCCCTTCGACAGCTAGTGAAATGATCTATTGTGTACTTTAGATACTAGATTTTTCTTTCCATCTAGTCCAGTGTTGGGGAAACTACGGTCCCTTGAAGGGATTTAATCCAGCCCACCGAGCGTTTTTTTTTCAGAAAATATGAACCTCCTTAAAAAACGATGGGTTGCACACCGGGAGTGCCGGCAGAAGTGAAAACTTGAATATTACGCTATGCATTTTTGATATTTTGGAATGGTTAGGGAGTAATTTTGCACGAATTGCTTTAATTATCAGTATGATAGTACTATCATTTATGCGGAAGAACACAATATTCATTTGTTGCGCTATAGTACACAAACATGACAACACGATCATTCGCGCAAGCGCCATGCGCACGGACAGACGGATATGTACAATCTATAAAGGTTCCGTTAGACGCCATTTAGCTAAATAACCCTAACAAGTAATCAATTTGACATGTGTCTAAAAGAAGGATGGCCAAATCGTACCCGACGACGAAATAATGCCCTCGCAATATAAAAAAAATACCCTTAATTTTTAAAGGTTTTAAAAATCACAGGAAATATCCGTTTAGCCACAAAAAAAATCCATTTATTTTTGTTTTTGTAGCTTTTAAGATTAATTTTGCGTATGAAATCACTTGGTGATCAAAGACTGTAATTATTAATTATTCACGTTTATTTAGTTTTCAACTGTAATTGAGTTCAATTACTATATACGCATTACATTACTATGTACGGGTGATGTTATGCCATCTTTGTTGTCTAAACTACAAGTGCAAGTTAAGAGGTTATTATGTAAGAGAGAATTTCATTAAGCTATCGGTCAAAATCTGTCTTCTAAACGAACCAGACTCCACTACCAGACACACTAACCAGGGTGCTGATTATGTATCTCAGTGGCCAACTAAAATGGAAAAGTGTACATCAAATAGCTGTCAAAGGACGTGTTTTATATTTGCTATCTCCAGTGACCAACAGAAATACAACAGAGATAGCAAACACAAATGACGTCATTTAATGTACACTTTTCCATTTTGAGTTGGCAACTGAGATACATAATCAGCACCCAGGTGGACAAACCACCCTTTTCGACATTGAAATCTGGAATATGAGAGACAACAGATAAAGTGTTCTTTGACAGATGTTCTATTTTTTTAGGGAAATCGAAATAAAGAAAAACATGATCGCTAATTATAGTCTTCGCTTACCGCTAATTACACTTTTATGGCATTGTAGATATTTTTTTTATTATTGTATATAACATATTGATCTTTCATCATAGGAATTCAATCATCAGTTACATATTTCACAAATAAGCTTCTGAATCGCTTATTGCGATTTCAGTGTTTGTGGTAACATTTTAGTTTCTTGAAAGTTTTAATTTTTTACGAAAACTTTAATACTTAAAACCCAAGGAAGGACGCTAGAATCGATATACAGGAAACGTGACGAACGAGTAGACCTTGACCTTAGAATAGATGAAATATCTAAGTCATGAGTAGGCAGGAATACACCCTTTGTGCTAATAAAGTATTTTTTATCCTGAAAAAAGTAGAGTTTCCAAGAATTTTAATATGTGGGTAAATTGATATTTGAGATAAGACTAGCTGAGTCGCCAGACGTTGTCCTAAACATGTTTTTTTCTTAATAAACTTCTGACGATGACTAATGCAGCAAAAAAAAAAAGAGTTAGGAAAATTTGCCCATCTGTTCCCGTGTGATGCGATGACCAATGGGAAAAGGGAATTTATTTTTATATCTAGAAGATGAAGATAATGTTTTCGAGCTATCAATTTGATGTTTTAAAAGCTAAGCACCTACCAACCAGCGATAAAGCCATAGGTGGAAATACCGGTTTCATAATTTTATTACGTGAAGCAAAAGCTTTGGACTTCTTTTTACGAAAATTGCGAGACCGGGGGAGTATGAAATTTGGCACACTTATAGTTTATTTGTAGGAGAAGTACAAAACGCTAATATTTTTAAATGTAATGCTTGTAAAATGCATTAAATCAATAACACATACTACCATACATTAGACATATAAAAAAATATCGATAACGATAAAAGAACGCATATGACGCCAAAGTCATATCCATAATAGAAACTAAGTTGTTCGGTTTGACAAATGAAGATGGCGCTCTTATCAAAAAGACTTTAAACTTAATAATGTTTAAACATTTAAATATAATCATTTAAATTGCATAACTTATAACTGAAATTTATTATGGTCGAATTTCGACCAATGGGCAACGAAAACTATCTATAAATACAAATTTATAACTGAAGTTAACATCATTCATTTAAAATATTATGTAAGCTTCAATTTTGTCGTCAAAACTATGTTACATTTGTTTACTGTTGTACTTTATTTTCATTTTTATTTAAACAACCATTGGAGGTAGACCTATTTTTCACAAAAGTAGACAATATACTTTTCATTTAAAAAGGAATAATGTCGTCAAATTGGACAGCTCATGGTAAGTTATCACCACCGCATATTACTGTACGACCAAGAACATGTATAGAAAGATGCATTTACGAATTATGAGGAATGAGTACCTTCGCTCTTTTTTCCAAGGTTCTACTAAAATTTATTCACATTAAGTAACTTGGTCAATGTAGTTTTTTTCGTATGATTTCGAACACGGTCTTTAAAGTCGCCTCTGCAGTCTAGCGGTCAGGCGTCGGACTCGACTTCTTGAGGTACCGGGTTCGATCCCCGGGTCGGGCAACAAAAAAATAGAATAGGTATGTTCAATTTTCTAATAAAAATAACGTTGCCCGGGATTGGATAATATCCACACACATACCTATTATGTGCCCGGTTGACGATAGGCTTGCCACCTATCACATTGTGGGACTTGTGTCTAGTCGTGGGTGCTTTGGTTGTGCCAATCCTTCGGGGATATGGGCGTGAAGATACTTTTTATGTAACTTGGTTTTTGGTTGAGTCAGCCATACATTATTTAAAGGCTTTCGTGAAATGAAAAATTTATAAATGAATCAAATGTTAAAATCTAAAAGCAATTATAATTTCCTTGTCATATTAAACGACGAGTTGAACAGTAAGTACATATTAATGAATTCGAAGAGCCGTCCACCGATCGTTAATATTCTCGTCATGTTGATGGCTTCATTTCTCGGTAATATTAGTTTGTTTAATAGTTTGTGTATTACTTTGCTGACAGACATCTATAATGGTTAACTTTGCTCTTAATTAAATAGTAAGTTTTATTTTAACTATTTGTCAAACAAAATTGTCAAACAGTTATGAATTAAGAATGTATATGTCTATGTGTTGCGGTTTCACGGCTTAACCGCTAGAACAATTTTGATAAAATTTGATTCGTATATAGTTAACTAGCAGTTTCACGCAGCTTCGCCTGCGTAACTTGGCCTTTACTGCACCGATTTTAATGAAATAAAGCCTATGACACTCAGGGATAATGTAGCATTCTAAGTGTGAAAGAATTTCTGAAATCGGACCAGTAGTTTCGGAGCCTATTCATTTCAAACAAACAAAAGAACCAAATATTTCTTCTTTATAAT
The DNA here is from genome assembly GCA_002245505.1 of Calephelis nemesis. Taxonomy (NCBI): domain Eukaryota; kingdom Metazoa; phylum Arthropoda; class Insecta; order Lepidoptera; family Riodinidae; genus Calephelis; species Calephelis nemesis. The sequence goes on from NJDD01000376.1 coordinate 79,228, forward strand.
ATTAGTATAGAAGACGTTCAAACATACATCATCATCATCATCATCATCAGCCGGAGGACGTCCACTGCTGGACATAGGCCTCCCCCAAAGAGCGCCACAAGTCACGGTCACCAGCCGCTTGTATCCAGCGACTCCCAGCTTCAAACATACTCTAGGTATTACATTTTCGAAAATTAACTCATGTCATGGCTAATGAAAGTTTGTTTCAAAATTATGTTGAAGTTAAAAAAAGCTGCTATCTGAAAAAAATAAAAAGCGGGTTTTAGCAAGTATTAGATATATCATTCAAATTATTTTATTTATATTTATTTGTTTTTTTTTTATGTTTTATTTTGTTTGTATCGCTCAGTTTAAAAATGGATAAAAGTGGATAACTTGATATATCGCGTTATTTACGAATATGAGTTTAACTGTAGCACTTGTGCTAAAGAATCTGAACGGTTAATAAGTTATTAATGCGTATGTTGTAAATTATTTATTCCCATCCAAATGTTATTTAAAAAGGGATGAATGAACTACCTATAATATTACAAAATTGCATAACACTGCTTCACACTTTGATTAAATAAATATGTTACAATATAAAAAAAAAATGTGTGCGTGTACTAGCGTACACTCGTAAGAAGTGAAGAAGTGAAACTTCTTTATGACGTTATTTTTCAAAAAATAATTTACTTTATGCAACTTTAAAGAAATTGGATAAATAAAGTTTATTGCCAATCCCTACTCCGCTGGAGAAAGTATACTTCGAATCACGCGTGGTAGGGATAAGAACAAACATGGCGCGTAACGGAAAAATGTGACGCGTAACGGAAAAATGTTACACAATTTTTTTTTCAACCCCGATAAAGAAGTTTCACTTCAAAAATGTTTGAATTTTTGTTCCTGCCATAAAAACGTCAGTTTCATATGTAAGGACCTAATATTTTTGTTTCAAAATTAGAAATATTTGCTGCATTTTATGAACTTTTAACGAATATAATTTCTTCTTATTATTACAGTTTATAAACAACCACTTCGCTTAATTAAAGCCTTAGGCATATTCCACTATCATGCTCCTCATTTGGGTACAAATACGTCAGTAAGTTAATGAGATTTTAATATGGTGTTTAACGAAGTTAATTAGAGCTCTCTAAAGCTACTCAAAGGATTTCACGGTGGATTATGTGAAACATTAGTAGCTTGTTAAGCAAATTTCAATGAAAACGTTTTAACTTCTTTGGTTTATACCAGGGGTGCGCAAATTACGGCCCGCGGGCCGGATCCGGCCCTTGAGAAATTTTAATCCGGCCCGCCGAAGGTTTTTTTTAAAAAAATATGATCCTCCTTAAAAAAAAATGGTCGAATTGTTAAAAGACTATTGAAATTTGAACAACTAAAATACTGAATCGATACTTCAAACATATATATTTCATATGTTAAGACTTCATAAATAGATTTTATTTTAATAAAGGATTGTAAAATAATAAAAAAATGCCTTATGTTATCTTTATACAACGTTGTATAATCGTAATATTTGCTGCTATTTTAGGTGTTTTAATAAACCGGCCCGCCTCAAGATTAATTATAATTAACTGGCCCGCTACTAGAATTTTTTTTAACTCCCCGGCCCGCGGTCAATAGAATTTGCCCACACCTCGTTTATACAGTTACTATATTTTATTACTGAAGTCGTAAAAAGCGGTCAAGTGCGAGTCGGAGTTATACATGTACTGTCTTATTAAATAAATACAAAATACAAAAAGTAGTCCAAGGTTTAACCTAGTATTTAGTTTATTGCAATTTTTTTAAATTATTATATTGGAAGGCAAACAAGCAGACGGATTTCCTGATGGTAAGAAATTCACGCCACCTAGAGACACCAAAGGTAGTAATGGTGCGTTGCCAACCTGAGGCCGGGATGTTAGGCCTCGAGCAAAGTAACTTTACCGGCTACCTTACCCTCCAAACCGAAACACGTCATGACGTTATGGCGGCAGGAATAGGTAAAACGGTGGTACCAATCCGGGTTAGTCGCTGAGAAACTCTACCACCTAGTCAGATGTCACGGTGTTAGTGATGGTAAGCCTATACTCGCCTTTCGGCCAATGTTAATAATCGATCCTAATCCAAAACTTTCTGTCCAAGATTGATATTTTGATCGATTTTTATATTGTCGCTTGCCAATAACATATCTGTGGACAGGATAAATATGGCAATTAGGTATAGGATAAGCCGGCGGATACGCAGCTATCTAGATTGCTTGAAATCCATCTATAGAAAATAATTATTAACATTGGCCGTTTAACAAGCTGCCTGGCAAGAAGGCAGATGGTCTATTCTGCAAAGGAGCCCTGACCAATACGGGGAAATATGTTACAGACATCAACTTAGTTTTACTCCTACGATAGTCGGGATTTATTAATTAGATGGAAAGGGTTTGGTAATAAACAAACCCATCATCTACGCCTAAACGTAAAATACTTTGTTTTTTATATAAATGTTTTTTATAAAAATGTTTTTGTGTTTGTGTAAATAACTAGCCGATCCGACAAACTTCGTAATTCTTGACGTTAACAAATAACAACTACAAACAATTTAAATGGTTTTTTTTTTCTCAATAAGAAGCTCTACTGAGCATCTTCTGCGACATTTTTTAATCTTCTAAGCTACCGTTTCTAAGTATAAGTCCATCAACATGTACTTATTGTCTCTTGGATTGAATGAATTTCCCCTAAAATTTTCTTCGGTTTCCTCATCATGTGTCCATCATTCAATGTGTGAATTTTCCTGACAATACCTTACACAGCAAAAAAGAATTTGAAAAATTGGTCCATCCATCCAGGATCGACGCGATGACCGCGGGAAATGCGGATCCTTTTTTATATGTTATATAAAATAGTGGTCGCCCAATGGTCAAAATTCGACCATAATAAATTTTAATATCTTGTTGATAAGAACGCCGTTTTCATTTCTCAAGACCAACTACTTTGTTTCCAAACTTTTTAGTGCGCCATCTGTAGACTTTTATCGTTATCGTCAATATATTAGTTTGTGTGTGTCAAATGCGTGGTAGTGTGGGTAATGTTTTGTTTATTGATTAATTAATGTACTTTGTAAGCATTGTTATTAAAAAATATTAGCGTCCTGCACTTCTCCTACACATAAGAGGGCCAAACTGAAAGTTTTTAGAACTGGCAACTTAAAAGCATTATATTAAAAAAATAAGTTTAAATTTTGAAAATAGAACTCTTTACCAATAATATTGAGTATAC
>NJDD01000376.1:83024-107034 GCA_002245505.1 Calephelis nemesis
TATTGATGTAAATGGACGCTATTTTGAAAAGTTATAATAAAACTAATAACTTGCTAGAATGCTTAGTTTTTGATTTTCTAAGAACTTTCAGTTTGACCCTCGTAAACTAGAAGTGTGCCAAATTTCATACTCCTCCGTTGGCGCAATTTTCGTAAAAAGGGGTCCAAAGTTTTGACATCACGTATTAATATATAGATTCAAACCTAAGAAATGAAATAATGTTATTTGTCAAAACGTTTAGATCTTACCATTTTCGACCAATGAAACCATATTACACAATGGCTCTGATCAGGGTGCTGATTTTGTATCTCAGTGGCCAACTCAAAATGGAAAAGTGTACATCAAATAGCTGTCAAATGACGTCATTTTTGTTTGCTATCTCTATGGTATTTCTTTTGATCACTGGAGATTGCAAATATAAAACACGACAATTGACAGCTATTTGATGTACACTTTTCCATTTTGAGTTTGCCGCTGAGATACATAATCAGCCCCCAGCTATCGGTGCTTACAATCCGCAAAGAGGTTGCTGCCAAAGAAACCTGTTTGAAATATGTGATGCAGCGAAATGGAGGTCCTCCGTTGGTTTCGGTCTAATTTTTACCACACACAGACCTTGAACATTTATCTTAGCAGGATTTATTTGTATCTCTCCTAATCATTAACTTTGATTTAGATACTGATGTAGATGTAGCCTTTATTTTGCTATTATATATTTTCGGAATTAGTAAAATTAAGGCTTTTCTACATCAGTTATAGCGGATTTCCGCAAAGTAACACCTAATTCAATAAAATATTGATTTAGATAGTTTATATAAGTATTTTGTTAGATTATATTATTTTAATATCTATAATTATTGATTATTAATTACATAATTATCTATATTAATATTATAAAAGAGGAAATTTTTAATTTTTGCTTGTTTGAAATGAATAGGCTCCGTAACTACTGGACCGGTTTCAAAAATTCTATCACCTTTAAAATGCTACATTATCCCCAAATGACAAAGGCTTTGTTTCATCAAAATCGGTGTAGTAAAACCCAAGTTACTTACAAATTACGTGTCACGTTGTTCTTACCTAACCGATTTTAATCAAATTTACACACCGTGTGCAGTTTGACCTAACTTGAAAGATAGGATAGCTTACATCTCAATTTATCTCGGGTGAAGCCGCGTGTAACAGCTATTTGTATAATATAATATTGTACAATATTAAAAACAAAAACATTTTCTTTTAATATTAATTTTAAATGTATTGATAACTATAAAAGTAATAGTTGGTTATAAACCATGTTTATTGTAATAATTGACGTGTCATTACTATTTTAAAAATAATTTTAATTGAATTCGCCGTTTTCGTAAAAAAAATATTGTTTGCCGCACTTTTTTAAGTCTTGAGTCTAAACCCACATCTTCTTATTGCTGTTAAAAACTTGCGAATTGTTAATATTTTTAAATGTTTTTATTCTATACTATAAAGTCGTCACAAGTTCTTTTTTAAAATTATACTAAATAAATACGTACGAAGAAAATATGTACGAAATGAAATCCACCATCTTTCCTTTTCCTGCCACCATAGTGACAGTGTTTGTCCTGGTCGTGTTCCAGGCCGGAAATTATTATAGCGACACACATATTAGCCGTAACATCTCTGCCACAGAACATCGATACACCTATAACACTCTCGTGTTGGTCCACGCTCCTTTGCAGAATAGACCATATGCCTTCCTGCCAGGCAGCTCGTAAAAGGCGAGCATAGGCTTACCGTCACCAACACCGTGACATCCTACTAGGTGGTAGAGTTACGCAGCGACTCGCCCGGATTGGTACCACCGCTTTACCTATTCCTGCCACCATAACGTCCAATGCTTGCTGTTAACGTGTTCCAGTTAGGAGGGTAAGGCCGAACATCCCGGCCTCAGGTTGGCAACGCACCATTACCTCCTTTGGTGTCTCTAGACGGCGTGAATTTCTTACCATCAGGAAACCGGTCTTCTTGTTTGCCTTCCATTATCATGAAAAAAAACTAAGTACAGATTTATAGGCTCCGGTCGTATCTTCTCTTCAGGAGAGAAATTTCTCAAGTATTTTCGCATAAAAAAAAATATGCAATCAATGTACAGAATGATAATAATTCAATTTCAATGCCAACTACTAATTAACGTGAGTGCGATAAGTATACAGGATGTTTGTTTTTAGCTTTGATCATTGTAAATATGTTTTTATGCCAAATATTTTATATCTCAATCGTAAAATTCGGCCCCGAGTAAAACGTATAAATAGTAAAAGCACATCAATTTTATTATAAACAGATGTTACTTTATAGTTTCATTCAGAACTTCAGAATGAGATATTAATAGAATAGGTAAACAGTGGTGGCCAGTCATAACCTTACGACTAGAGATGGTATACACGTGATCCTTCAAACGATGTGTATGTTTATTAAATATATTCAGATATCTATTTAACTATTTCTATGTATTAGTGTAATTGACTAACAGACATAGCACAAGCTTATAATTTGCTTACTTTGGGGTTAGATTCAATTGGTGTAACTTGTCCAGAGTTTTTTATTTATTTATTTATTTTAGTATTGTACAAATATGAAACAGTATGGAAAATACGCTTAGTTGTCAAAGTAGTTAATAATTCAAGGAGTGTAGGCAAATCAATAGGGTTGTCATTATTTAAATCCCAATAAAATTACTTATTTTGCAATTTCCCGCCAAAAAATAATTTATACATACTATGGCGTAACAAAACAGTGCGCCATGAATGAATTGTACTTACCGGAACCCAAAACCCCCAAATATATCCAGCTCCATACAACACACACCACTTAACTATTTAATTAGCATCAACAATACACACAGTACTAAAAACACAACGTACGTGTCGCTTCGTAACCGAAGCATCATCAGGAGAATTCGATTGCACTCCACGAAGGTGGAGATTACTTACCGGAAGCCGGTAAGTCCAATTCATTCATAGCGCACTATTTTGCCTGTTTTGTCACGCCACAGTACGTATACATTTGTTTGGCGAAAAATTGCAAATTAAATAATTTTAATTGGATTTAAGTAAGGATTGGATTTAAGTAACGCCTTCTTCTATCAATTGTCATTATTTGTTTATCAACCGAATTTTAATAACTACGTAGTTTACAAATAACAGAAGAAGTTAATCTCACGGCGTCGGTAAATCTAAGGGAAAGACGAATACGCACGTGGCATATAAAAAAAACACTGGGACATGTTTATGACTAACCTAACTAAGTGACTAACTAAGTGTTAACTCGACACTCGCTGCTAAAGCACCGCGAAAATTGCTTAGGCGTTCTCATTCCGTACTTTCTGCTGTTTCTGTTGTAGATACGCCTGCCGCTTTTTAATCGACTCAGAAAAAAATACGGGTTGCACTCCTAGAGTGCCGGCAGAAGTGAAAACTTTAATATTAACGTTGTGCATTTTTGATATTTTGAAAAGGCTAGGGAATAATTTTGCACGAATTGCCTTAATCATCAGTACGAAAGTACTATCATTTATGTGGTGGAATACAATATTCATTTATTGCGCTATCGTACACAAACATGACAACACGAACATTCGCGCAAGCGCCCTGCACCGTCTTAGGTCAAGTGTCCTAACGCGAGATTAGAAGTTTTTACCCATTCCAAAATAAGTGCGCAACGCCGCTAAGGAAGTTTTCACTTCAAAAAGAAGAAGCTTATACGTTCGACTCCTATAAAATAAGTCAAGTGCAGCATGTGACATTATATGAAAATTAGCACTTTATTTTGAAAAATCCCTTATATTAAATTTCATTGTTCGTTATTGTCGTGTTCAATATGTACCTACCAGAGAGTAGTAGCTGGTAGACTTTCACAAGTGGTCTAAGATCGTAGCCATAAGTACCAGTGAGATCTATACATATATACATACATATCTTCACGCCAAGTCCCTTACGGGGTAGGCAGATAGTATCGAGTGCCAGACCTCACGATCCTGACAAACCTGTCTTGCTTCCTTCACATTCATTACCCTTTTCATACAAACACGCCGGTTTCGGAGATTCTTGACACCACCCTCGGATAATATCCGATTGATCTGGTCATGAAATGTCAGCCTAGGTCTCCCCGGGCATCCATCCACATCCCTACAATCAACCTACAAACCCCACATCAACCTACATCTATCCACATTCGCATTGTATATCTGCTTTGTCAATCTTTCATCTGTCATTCTTTCCACATGACCAAACCAAATTATTAAGAATTCTACCTACCAGTAGTCCAACTCCTTTGTTCTTGAATTCATGCCGACATTTTATATACCTACTCACGGCAAGTCAGTCAAGGGTCAGGGTTGTCAAAACATTTCATCTAAAAGTTTTATTTTAAAATGGCAAACAAAAAAATGTGAAGTTAATAATGAAACCGATGATGGTCTTGCTGAAGTTTCGTCCACAAAATTTTCATCATCAGTGGACGAAACGACACCTTTTATTTTATTATTTTTTTCACCGACGATTCGTTCACTATCAAATTATTGAAGTAGTTTAGTACAGTCAGATAAAAAAGTTTTATGCTAATGAACAATATAATAACAAAAAAAAACATAGTATATATATGTGACAACAGCTACATTGATTTGGCATTACCTACTTATTATTTTTAATCACAGATATAATCAATTCAAACTAAAATCATTCATTATGTATAATTCGCAGTATGTGATATGTTTATGAATCCATTATAAAGCTTTTTTGCTTCGTACCGCACATAGCAGTGAAATAATTTTCACCATGCTATCCATAAAATATTTGGATTTGTTTTACCCACTTTAACTTTAAACTAATTACTATTATGTGCTAAACTTCATCATACGTGTAAAAAAAATGTTTGATTAAATCTTAAGTAATTGGTGATTTGGTGTATCAATTTATATATAAAAGTTTAAAACATATATCTAAATGGATCGCTTTATTTTGTTAAAGCTTTGTATCTGACTGTATAAAAAAAAATGTTTAATGGTGCACGAATCGACAGTGGAAAAATAATAAATTAGAAAGGTGTCGTTTCATCCATTGTGGATGAAAATTTTGTGGACGAAACGTCAGCAAGCCGGATGGCTTATTTACGAATAAAAACGGAACACATCCTGTAAACCATTATAAATTTACAAGACAGCAAGTATTACATTATAATTAAATATACACTATAACATATTTTTAACAAATAACGAGTGCGAACCCTTCTAGATAGAGAGCGCAAACTGTATTGAGTTTGCGCTCGCCGACCCTGCCGCTCGCTTCCCCGCGTTCCCCCCAGCGTTGCTCTGTGCAAGTACATGAGTCGGCCGACTGTTAGTATTAAGACTGTGACCGATCCAGCGGAGCATGCCCTTTCGCATTTTAACACCAACACTTTATGTGAGATCTATGATGTCCGAAAAGCCATGAACTTGTTAGCGATCGAGTTACATAAAAAAACTAGAATTCAATAGAAACATCGCCTAATACTTATAACATCACCTAAAAATATCACAAACATAACTGTCTCACTCCAATTTTATTTGTCTCGATTTGGAATGGCTTCGCTCGTCGCGACATCGCCCACGTTTCAGAAAATATTGGCGAAGTAAATTAAATTTATGTCATAAGTTGAACGAATGAATTACCCTTTCAATGTCAAAAATATTGATGACCGTTGAAAGTTATTCACCTACGCACGAATTCAGTTTGTAATTTAATAATAAAATTTTTCGCCTCCATGGTGGATCATAGTGGTCAGGTTTTTTTATGATTTTGGAAGGCAAACAAGCAGACGGGTTTCCTGATGGTAGGAAGTTCACGCCGCCTTGAGACACCAAAGGTGGTAATGGTGCGTGGCCAACCTGAGGCCAGGATGTTAGGCCTCGAGCAAAAGTAAGTTTACCGGCTACCTTACCCTCCGAACCGGAACACGTCATGACGTTATGGTGGTAGGAATAGGTAAGGCGGTAGTACCAATCCAGGTGAGTCGCTGCGAAACTCTACCACCTAGTCAGATGTCATGGTGTTAGTGACGGTAAGCCTATGCTTGCCTTTTACGAGTTGCCTGGCAGGCTGGCAGATGGTATATTCTACAAAGGAGCCCGGACCAACACGGGGTGCTTGGTTTTTTTCAAATACTTGTTTCCTGCCATGGCCCTTGTCACAGTATAAATATGAACAGTTTGGAAACTATCTACAAACCTTCGAAACAACACACTTACGCAAACATGAGATTCGACGAGCCCTCTAACTGATTTCGCGGTGTTGCAGAGTGCAGTATCCATACCTACTAGGTTCCCACACCTACTGTTTATATTTCAACTGTGACCTTGTTCACTGTTTTTTTTAATGTAGACAGGTTGTTATTTTTTGTGGTATTGAAAGGCAAAGTAACAAATTCACACTGCCTAGAGACACCAAAGGTAATGGTGCGTTGCAAACCTGGGGCCGGGATGTTATGCATCTTGCAAAAGTAAGTTTACCTGCTGCCTTATCCTCTGAACCGGAACACGTCAATGGCAAGCACTGATGATATGGCGGCAGGAACAGGCTAATGTGGTACCAATCCGTGCGAGTTAGTAGAATATCACGGTGTTAGTGACGGTAAGCCTATGCTCGCCTTTTACGAGCTGCCTGGCAGGAAGGCATGTGGTCTATTCTGCAAAAAAGCCCGGACACGTATGAATATACTTAGTCTGGCCATAAATACTGTTACACTTAAAAATAAAAAAATATTACATTTGAATTTCGAATCTGTCATTTTTATACGATTGTTCATTGTGTTTTCNATTTATGTATTAAACTAACACACTGTAAAAGTAATATATGTTATTTGCAGTTAAAAAAATATTTTTTTTCTTTATTACAATATTTATGGCAAGACTAGGTATTTTATGTACCTAGTTTTGTATGAATATTATTATTTTATTTGGTGTGTCTTTTATTACATTGATGTGATAAATTTTTGCGTATTACTTTTATACGGACATACTTAATCCACAAACATTTTATACTATTTTATCCTTTACTAGTTTTTATGTTTGTGCAAATTGTTATCTAACTATTTATTCACTTAATCTTTCATTGAACAGACGTTTTAATATTTAGTATATTGAAACAAGAAAGTTATGCCTAATTGAAAGTGTACAAAAGTTGGACATTACTTTGTGCAGATATTTTATCTAGACAACCCATACGTAAAATAAAGCTGTAATCTAATAAATCAAACTAATATTTGAAATGTGATTTTCTGTCTGTCTATTGCTTTTTCACAGCTAAACCGATGAACCGATTTTGATGAAATTTGGTATGCATATAACTAAAGATCCTAGTTTAAACATAGCCTATTTTGTTTTAAAAAAATAGTCCTCAAAGGAATATAACAGGGGACGAAAGTTTGCATGAAAATCGCACCTGTTCTACGTCGACAAAGTCGCGGGCAAACAGCTATTTTATAATAATTAAACATAAACGAATAATAAAATGCAATCAATTATAAAATAGCACAGACACAAAATTAGGTAATACCTTTATCAGCACAAGAATTGTTTATTTGTTATCAATTACATTACAATTTAACAAATAATATGACGAAATTAGAATCTGAACGTGAACATATTAGTGAAATCAACTTGCGCAACTGTTTTTACTAGTGGTCGTGGACCATAGCAAATTTTGATCTTTTTTGATAAGAACGCTATCTTTATTTTTCAAGACCAATTAGGTACTTTATTTCAAAACTTTATGAATAGTAAGTGCGCCATTTGTGATATTTTATCGTTATCATCAATATATTTGTTTGTTTGTGTCAAATGCGTGGAAGTGTGAATAATGTTGTATTTTTTGTGATGATGATGATATTTAAATGTACTTTTTAAGCATTAAAATTGAAAAATATTAGCGTTCTACACTTCTCCTACACATAAACTATATGTGTGCCAAATTTTATGTTCCTGCGTCCGCGTAATTTTCGTTGAAAGAGGTCCAAAGTTTTGGCATCATGTAAATATATATAGATATCTTTAAGGTATTGTTCATTCATTGACTGAATATATTCGTGTTGTATCTTTTATGTGGGATGACTTTAATGCACCATAGGTACCTACTATGGTTTTCTGTCTTCATTACTCTGGATAAACAAGAAACGAAGAGCCTTAAGATTAAGTTTTTAGACGATAGTAGGCATTTCAAACAATTACCTTAAAGTTCTTATTACATAAGCATTAAGCGATTACATATTATTGCAATCGCTTGCGATCTTTGACCATGAAAAGAACACGTTCATAATATCGTACTGCAATATGATCTGATATCATATTTCAACAATAACTATAATAATTTAACAATGACAGTAAAAACAGTCGCAATATTAAATAACCAAACGTGACAAAATATCTATACAACTAGCTGTTATCTCGTCCGCATAAAATAGTTTATTACAAACTTTCAACCCCTATCATAGACTGTTGGGGTGTGATTTATAAAACCTAGCTGAGCAGACCTTGTTCTGCTACTTTTTTTAATGTGGTTATAGTAAAAAAATTGGGGTGAGTCACCCTTGTCACTTAGGGGTGTGAAAAATAGATGGTAGCCGATTCTCAGACCTACTAAATATGCTTCCAAAATTTCATGAGAATCGGTCAAGCCGTTTCGGAGGAGTACGGGAACGAACATTGTGACACGAGAACTTTATATAGGTAACCCATCTTTGAATTTGGATCTTCAACCGTATGCATATCATGTGATACTGCGGTTTAGCCGTGAATGAGCAATACCAGCCGGGTGTTTTTCTATTATAGATTTTAGAATCCGTATTATGAGCCATTTAATTTTTACGACGGCCAAGAGAAATAGATGATGTTTTTTTACATCTCTAGCTCAGGGGTGGGCAAATTCTTTTGACCGCGGGCCGGAAAGTTAAAAAAAATCAAATGGCGGGCCAGTAAATTATAATTAATCTTGAGGCGGGGAGGCGGGCCGGTTTATTAAAACACCTAAAAATAGCAGTAAATATTACGATTATTAAACGTTGTATAAAGATAATATAAGGCATTTTTTATTTTATTTTCCAATCCTTTATTAAAATAAAAGCTATTATTAATTAAAAATTATATGAAGTCTCAACATATGAAATACGCAATATACATGTTTGAAGTATCGATTCAGTACCTTAATTGTTCAAATTTCAATAGTCTTAACATTTCGACCATTAATTTTTTTTCAAGGAGGTTCATATTTTTTCTAAAAAAAACCCTCGGCGGGGCAGATTAAAACCTCTCAAGGGCCGGATCCGGCCCGCGGGCCGTAATTTGCCCACCCCTGCTCTAGCTGATACCAAAGACGTTGTCATGTCCTACCAGCTTCCGACAATAACTAACACAACAGAATAATAATTCGCAAAATACATTAATTTTCACGCGTGATGCGACGATCAAGGAAAATGGGGATTAATTTTTCATTTTTCGTTGCCATTTCGTTTTTTAATGCCAACATAAACAACATTATAATTAAATAAATCTCTCAATCGATTTAGTAGATAAATAACTATACGAATACCTACATTCTAGAGAAAAGTGCATTACAGATAAGCCCTGTTTACAGCAAGGTATTAAGTAAGTAATACAACATAATATTTTAAAATGTAAAGAAATTATTAAAAAGTAATAATGATAAGGCATTTTCTAAAACGTACAAGTAACTTAATAATTAAAACCTTTCTCTTTATGTAAATGCTTAAAAAGTTTACAATGTCTTCAAGTATGAAGGTTTGTTAGCTTAAAGTTCATTAAGAGAATAATTAGCAAACTTTTACAAAGCGTAGGTATTTATTTAAAATGAGGGTTTTCTTGAAACAGCTAACTACTGTGTTTGCGTTAATTTACCTTAAGTTCTTTGCGTTAATTTATTTTTTTTTATAATATTGGAAGGCAAACAAGCAGACGGATTTCCTGATGGGAAGAAATTCACGCCGCCTAGAGAAAACAAAGCTGGTAATGTTGCGTTGCCAACCTGAGGCCGGGATGTTAGGCCTCGAGCAAAGTATGTTTACCGGCTACCTTCCCTCCAAACTGGAACACGTCATGACGTTATGGCGGCAGAAATGGGTAAGGCGGTGGTACCAATCCGGGTGAGTCGACAATTAAAAACTTGTTAAACTTCGATGTAAATCTGTGTTTTATTTAAATTTATATGTAGTTCGTATAACCACGAAATGTAGAGATAAATAATTTCCCGATTTCAAAAAAAGGAGTTTACATGTTCGACATTTACATTTTTATGAGTTTTAATCGATCTCCGATTATTTTGGTTGATTAAACCAAGTTTAATTAATGATCGATTTTTGTTTCTTTTTATCGTTGCCATCAAATTTGAATCCGATAATGAAACACTTAATTTTTCGTACAGGTACTTAGATGACATACTCGTAACATTAAAATTAAAGTTGGGTTTTGTAGTTAAAAAAACAAACAGATTAGAAGTAAAAAGCCACCTTCAGTACCTCAGACGTAAATGGTGCGTTGCCACTTGCGGTTGAGATAAGTATCATATCCAAAACACAACAGTAAGCGTTGGATAGAATAAGTAACTGCTGAATTAGTGGTTATATAATTCGAAAGCCAAAAACTAAACGATTGTTTACAATATATGCAAAACTATTTAGGAGCTGTAATGAGCCTATTAATACTCTAACGAAGGCCGATAGGTTATAGCCAATTGTATTTGTATGGATTTGGTACAAAACTAAACAATTAGTAATGTCAAAACCTATGCCATCACTCAGTAGCTAATAGCAACATAATCATTAAGCCTTAATTATATTACTCGCAAATATATTCAATACTAGCTGGTTCGAAGAACGTCGTGCCGTTCAAGGACACTGTATTTACAACTATACTATAACTTAGATACCACTACAGAACAGGTATCTTGTAGTAGTACATACATTAAACAAAATTTTAATATGTACCTATGATAGTATCGCTTAAATTAAGATACAGATTAGGTACTTTGTATCGCATTAATTAAAAAATAAAAAATTATCAAAGCCGCATACCTACTAAAGAAGTGTACTTGCAAAAACTGTTTTTTTTGAAGTTATACTTCTTTTGGCGCGTTAGGAAAAAATTATGAGGGTAAATTTTTACACACCGTCACGAAAGACCGACATGATGAAGTCAGCTATAAATAGCATTTTAGTTTTTCAAAAAAAGGTATCAACAAAGTAAAATTAAGGACATTTATACGTATGTTTGCGTGAGAACTGACAACTGTATTCACAATATTTCTTTATTTCTATGGTTAGTGTCATTTTGTCTACAAATGTAAAATAAGGCAAAAGATAAAATTTTGAAAAAGATTTTTATCTTATTACGCCGAAGAAGTATAACTTCTAACGCGTGTACATAAGTACACACACAATTTTTTATTGTTAATTACATAATTTAGGTAACAGAAAAAGCATTTTGTCAAGTCTAACTCAAAAACCACTTGATCATGATCACCAACAAGAGTCAAGAAAGGACTTTCCATTTAAAAATCAATCATCAATTCTTCATCCAGTTCATCCTGTAAAACCTTTTATTGTAGTAACCTTTATATACAAACTAACAGAATTTATTCTTACAGAATTTGATAGAATATAATATCTCTTACAATGATTAACACACCTATGTAAATTTAAATCTTTGTTCGATATCGGTAAATGTATTTTGTGTGTACATAAAGAATAAATACATAAAAATAAACAAAAGGAGCTGAGGTGACCTAAGAGGTTACTTTTTTTTACTTTTTATGATATTGGAAGGCAGACAAGCAGACGGATTTCCTGATGGTAAGAAATTCACGCCGTCTAGAAACACCAAAGATGGTAATGGTGCGTTGCCAACCCAAGGCCAGGTTGTTTGGCTTCGAGCGAAAACAAGTTTACCGTCTTCCTTACCCAACGAACCGGAACACCTCAACGGAAAGCACTGACATTATGGAGGTAGGAATAGGTAAGGCGGTGGTACCAAATACCAATCTAGGCTAGTCGCTGCGAAACTCTACTCGTACCACCTAGTAGTATGTCACTGTGTTAGTAACAGGAAGCCTATCCTCGCCTTTTACGAGCTGCCTGGCAGGTAGGCCGGTGGTCGATTCTGCAAAATAGACCGGACCAACAAGGGGGGGAAGAGGTAACACATAAAATAGTGTATTGTCAAAGTCAGCTGTGAATAGATAAATATTTTCATTGCTTAATAAAAGAAGTCAAAGTATCTTCACGCCCACATCCCCGAAATGTAGGCAGAGGCACAACCAGGGTACCCACGACTAGCCGAAGATACTAAGTCCCACAATGTGATAGGTGGCAAGCCTATCGCCAACCGGGCACATATCCTATCCCGAGCAACATTTTTTTTATTAGAAAATTGGGAAAAACCCAATTATCTTTTGTTGCCCGACCCGGGATTCAAACCCAGGACCTCGTGCAGTCAAGTCCAACAACTGAACCGCTAGACCACAGAGGCGTAATAAAAATAGAGGTATTATTACTTATAAACTGTCGTCGTATTAAGTATCTTCTGTGTAATTGTTATAATTATCATGAGATAAATCCAATTCGTGGTCAAGGCCTCATTCATTATCTCATCCACATATAACAATTACTTCATTAAATATATCATTGTTTCGTTTACGTTAAATGACTGGCAATCTTGCTAATTAATAATTATTACATACGAGTAAAAATTGTTCAGTTTTGCAATAATATTCGTTGATACCTAGATAGAAGTGAGATCACTTTTTAAAATAAAAAGAGGTTTTATAGTAATAAGTTTTTTGGCGTCGGGATGTGACGATGCCATCATCCATCGATAGGGTTTTTTCACTAGTACAGTCAGTCGTTTCTGTATTTTAGAATTCTTTACAGCAACTCACTTACGATTGAACTTCCGCCATACTTAAACTTGCTGCCATAATGTCAGTATTGTCATTTTCCATGCTGGAGAGTAGTGCAACGAGAAGACTTGCTTACTTGGCCAAAGACATGACCACAACATGCACCACTAAAATCTATAGTATCTACACGCGACAGCTGTCGCCATCAGAAAAGCCACCCGCTGGTTCCTTGATGGAAGAAATCCATTTGACCGCCTCGTTGGTCGAGTGGCTAGCGTACACGCCTAACTACATTGACCAACCGCGAAGCACGGGCTCGATTCCCGACGGGGGCCAGCATTTGTATGTTGAACATTTAGATGTCTGTATTTGCGGGTCTGGGAGTTTATTAAATATATTCTGGTATCTATTTAAGTATTTTTATGTATTAGTATCGTTGACTAACACCCATAACACAAGATAATTTGCTTACTTTGGGGTAGATTCAATTTGTATGTGTTGTCCAGGGATATTTATTTATTATCTGACGAGTTGACAAGGGTTTAGTTACGTTGAAAACTGGACTACCAAATGTTGACCTTCTGCAGGTCTAAGTTGAGGAAGTAATTATTCTCTCTTTATATCGAGAGCTAACACACGCGGAAGTTTCTTCTTGTTATGCTGATGGATGAGATAATTATTGTCCTGGATTCTAATTTCGTCTTCAAACCCTCACATACAACTCAATTTAAGTGACGCTTGACTGTTTGACATTTACGACACAGTAGTTCTTATCTGTGGTTGCGTTAAATGTTTTAACTACATCAATATTTGCCTGCTCGATTGAATTAAGCCTGTGCTGCGCTTTATAAGCCGAGCTGAAATTTATTCATGAGAAAGAAATTTTATAAATATATAACGCAGTTACAATACAGCTTAATCGAGTATTTTAGTAATTAACACATTTTGAATTATTAATTAAATAACAAATTATTAATAACAAATAGTAATTTTAATGTCCCTGGACAAGTTGCACAAATTGAATCTAACTCCAAAGTAAAGAAATAATTTGCTTGTGATATACCTAGGTGTTCATCAACGTAAATAATACAGAGAAATAATTAAATAGATACTAGAATAAATATTAATAAGCACCCAGAACAGGAAATGCAGACATCTCATTTAGATGAGATGTCAAATCTTCACACAAATGCCTGGATCACATCGAGAATCGAACCCAATAATATTTACCTGCTCGTGCCAAGCCTTGTGGTTGGTCGGTGAGTTAGGCATGTACACATGCAACCATACAATGTAAAGATATATTTATCAATTAGGTATCTAACGATACTTAATAATAATATTATTGTTTTTTTTAAATAAAGAAGTATTTAACGAAGTTTCTCAGACTGTAATTTGAAATAATACTAAATAATGTTTTTGACGAGTAGGTATTGAATAATCAGTTGTGGCTATAAATAGTGAGTTTCACTAACGGCCAATGTTAATAATATACCTATCTCTAAAGATGGATTTCAAACAATCTGGATAAGCTGCGTATCCGCTGGCCTATCCTATACCTAATTGCCATATTTATCCTGTCCACATATATGTTATTGACAAGCGATAACATAAAAATGGATCAAACTATCAATCTTGGACAGCGAATTTTGGATTAGAATTGATTATTAATATTGGCCGTAAGTAGATAGGTAGGTACATGCTTTTAAACACAAACTGACTTAATCCCTTAAATAAAAACAATATTTAAAACTCTTTGTATTAGGATATGATTTAAATACTTTCATAAAATAAAAAAGTTGAGTTAAACCAATTACCTAAAAATACTAACACGTTAATCTAAAACAATATTACGCTTGGTTTGTTTGATAAAATTACAAGTTGAGTTACAAAATTCAAGTTTTATTGTCCTTCGTAAAGCTATAAAACAAGTAGGTAGGTAGTTGTCAATTGTTGTATTCTTAAATGTGTTAACGATATCCTCAAATTTGTCTGCAAAATATGCTGCACATTTTAACCCTTTTTGAATTATTTCTCTTGAAAAAGAATTTTGAGGAACTCTAATTAACGTTATGTTATGTTATGTAGGTAGATTGGGTACACATAGAAATGCGTTTTACAGTTATTTGATCATTTTTGTACTTTAGGATCTTCCAAAAATATACTTAGTACCTATCTGCATTGAATATGCTTTCTTTGAGGTCACCCAATTTAGGCAAATGCATTTTGTTCAGCAACTTAAGGGGTCCCCAGTTTTTCATCGTCCCCATGCATTTTTTTGTTCAACTATATCTATTCCAAAATCATCATTTGCTGGTCAATGCTTATTACATTCAGTAAGTGAGTAAGTACCAATAACGTGCCATATTTGCTTGCTTAAAAAATGTACTCCATCGTAGACATAGGAGCTGATGATTATAATGTCTTTAGGACCTCAAAAAAGATGTGATAAACTATCCTGCAAAGCTAATTCTAATTAACGACAACTGATCGCAAATTTGATTACCTATATGTATAAGTAGGTACATATAACAAAGTCACTAATAAAAAAAACATTTTGACATAGGTTTGAAAGCTGTTGTTACTTTTGTCAACTGTTTATATTTTTACTGTGTAATATATGTACCTACTTTATTATCTATAAATTGAGGTGAGTACCTACTAATTACAAAGAGTAGTGAGAGCTTCTATTCCACAAGATCAATTAATAGAAACCTAAGACTTACCGCATCTTCTAATGTTTTGATCTCATTTAAGAGACGATTGTTCGTGATTTTTTCGTTCAATGACATAACTTTGGCAGTCATCTCCATCATGGTGGCCTTTAGCTCATCCAACTCCTGATTGAGTCGAGAAACTTGGATCTCGCGTATAACTGTGAGGACCAGCAGCCACACTGCCAATGCACCTATGGATGCACCTAGAATAACGCAGTTCCGCCGCTTCCTAGTTTTCTCCATACCCCGGTACTGTCTTTCAAAATCGCCACCAACTAAATTCTTCGTCAAGTCCTGGACCTCTTTTAATTTTTCCGTTTGAGTATACATTGTGAGAGGAGTTGGTATAAGAGCGCAATTTTCCATCACAACACTTCACTCGCGGTTTTTTTATCTGTGCATTATTCCCGGAATAAATGACACAGACACAGTTTACGTGCGGATCCTCCGGAAGAACGCGCCTGACCGCCAAGGCGAACTAGAGTACAGTGAGTCGAGTTTACGAAGTTAATATGCGCGCGCGCACGTAGGGTTGCCAATTTTGTTTCACCAACAAAAAGTATAAACTGGTTAGAATAAAGAAAAAATAAAGTATTACGAAGAAAAAAAAGCACTTTCTAAATATTATGTTGTTACGTATTTTTGTTTGCTTTCAGCACATGCCAACAATTTTTTGTTATCTGCAAATGTTGCAAAGCTTGATTAACAATAACATAATTTAAATTATAATAAATGTATAATTCATTTTTATTAAATTTATTGATGCTCTGTTTCTCTCTTTCCGCCTCTTTGATTCATTCCAGAAAGCTGAATGGAGAGTAGGTAAGAAATAACTTTTTTCATATTTGTTTTATACTTTTAATTTTTATATATTGCCATTTTTCAACTGTACTTTTGTTTTTCACATCATAGTAAAGGTTGAAAATAAAGTATTTTTGCATACTTTATTTGTATGTAAAAGAATAAAGTATAATTATCAAAAATAAAGTAGGATACGTCAGTGGTGCCTATACTTTTTGCTGTGAAGATCGACTTGACAAAAAGTTAAGGGTTTAAGATCGACAGCTTTAATTTTATGGATTTTTTTATTGTCTGTTACATAGTAATAATAACACGTATTTATATTATAATTTATTTTTATGTTGTAATCATAAGTAATTATTAGCAATTTTATATACTTTCTTTCTATTTACACACATTTGTAGATAAACATTATTTGAAATTTAAAAAGGAAATCTTGTAGGTACTAACTGGCTTAACCTCTAAAATCGACCATGGAACCTCTAACGATCGACCGTTTGGGCACCACTGGGATACGTTATTATTAAGTATGGTTGGCAACCCTAAGCGCACGGTCTGCACATCGCTGCGGTCACATTAAACGCATGCAAAGATTAACCTTTATTGACATTAACTATAACTACAACTTCTACATCACTATTTTTCTTGTTATCGTGTTTTCAAAGTTGCTTTTTTTTTTGGAATGACTATTGCGTTGCCAACCTCGCGGTTTTTACAACTTCACCGGGCTTTAAAAGTTGCTTACGCTTGCGGCTTCGCCCGCGTCTATCAGGTATATTTATTCTAATTTGAGGCCGTCAGCGCAAAAGTGGCCTAAGCTTAACATAGCTAATGTTGAGATAATGACGTTTGAATTTTTATCAATTTCACAAATTATATTTTTTGTGGCTTAGGCACCTTACGTATTTAAACTAACTGTATAATTTCTCCTAAATCGAGAAGGTTAGTCCAAAAATAAAATTTTTATATAACTAAAATTACATGTTTTTTAAATTTTTGTACCTAACACTTTTAATTTAAACAGATTCATCATCGAAAATAATATCAACTGCAGCATTTGATGTCTTTATAGCTTCTTAGGCCACTTTAACACTGCTTCGTAGCTTACAATGTCATCTCTTAACTAAGGATGAAACTAGGGATAGGCCGGTTTAGCATTAAAAATGATAAAAATCTGAATCAATTGCAGTAGATAAGTCGGAACATAAAAAATGTGGGTTAGGCCACTTTTGCGCTGACCGCCTCATTTGATCTATATATTGGTACATAGGTATAGGTATATAGGTATAGCTTATAAGGTATCTCTGTCTAAAACTTCGGTGATGACACACACGCAAAAATTAACAAACATCTGAGTGTAGAAGAATTTTAATAACTGAATCTGGAATATCGCCTCTGTGGTCTAGGGGCTTAGTTGTTGGACTTGACTGCATGAGGTCCGGGTTCGAATCCCGGGTCGGGCAACAAAAAGGAAATTGGGTTTTTCCAATTTTCCAATTCAAAAAATTTTGCTCGGGATAGGATATGTGCCCGGTTGGCGATAGGCTTGCCACCTATCACATTGTGGGACTTAGTATCTTCGGCTATTCGTAATTCGGCCCTGGTTGTGCCTCTGCCTACCTCTTCGGGGATATGGGCGTGAAGATACTTTTTTTTGCAATATCTTCCTACGCAATGTATTTAATCTAATCGAGATATCTAAGACTTTATAAAAGAAAGTACCTAGCTCTCGGGGTTAGTAACAAGGCAGGTACCTACCTATGTTAATTTATTTTCTAATTACTTTAATATTTTTTTTGTAATTTATAATTGCATCCGCACGATTTGCGCAGATAAGTTAGGTATACAGGTTGCTAATTTGTTGTTATACCTATATAACAAACACATCATGGATCTTCACTAAACAATAAAATTAAGTAGCTATGAAACTTTCTCAATCTTCCTTAAAACCTAGATTTTTTTATGATAATTGAAGGCAAACAAGCAGACGGATTTTCTGATGGTAAGAAATTCACGCCGCCTAGAGACACCAAAGGTGGTAATGGTGCGTTGCCAACCTGAGGCCGGGATGTTAGGCCTCGAGCAAAAGTAAGTTTACCAACTACCTTACCCTCCAAACCGGAACACGTCATGACGTTATGGTAGCAGGAATAGGTAAGGCGGTGGTACCAATCCGGGTGAGTTGCTGCGAAACTCTACCACCTAGTCAGATGTCACGGTGTCAGTAACGGTAAGCCTATGTTCGCCTTTTACGAGCTGCCTGGCAGGGAGGCAGATGGTCTCTTCTGCAAAGGAGCCCGGACCAACACGGGGAAGGTTCCCATTAGGTTAGGTAGATTTCTCAAGAAATTAAAAATTTATATTTTTAGAGCGTGGTTCAAATTCAAATTAGCAGTTTTATACTAAACACCTCTTTATATACTGAAATAACGCCACTAAATATAGAATACATAGGTATAAGAAATTAATTGTTTGAACTAATTTTCATCCATTGAGCCATTGAAAAACAATTACTTTTAATTAAGGGGCCATATACGCTAAAACACGTCAGCAGTTTACTGTTTTTTTTTTCATACAAAGCAATCATGGATCTTGCTGATAAAAATACACAAGATTAACATGAATATGCTTTACTAGACTAGTGTTTCCAAAACACGATTCATTTCACTTTGCTCGATAGAAAAAAATCAAAAAGTTAACCCTTTTTAGAAAGCAAAACGCAAATGTCTACTTCAAATATGAAAATATCGACACCAGATTTAACGTAAACATAGATAAGTACTATACCTAAAAGATAAGTATTTCAGTTTTTATACTTTTTTCAAATTACTTTTATAGTGTCAAAGATAGTGATTGTCGCTTAAGACGTTTACTTTAGAGCGCCATTGTTCATAGTAATCATGGAACGGGGGAGCGCGGTGATTGGCTCTTCTGGCTGACTGAGTATGGGGCCTTAAGATTTACACTACAAGATGTTAGGACATATGATTTTATGTTAATACTCCAAGACGGTCATCACGAGCTTCTCCGATAAGTTCTTATCTTTGGAACCGCCGCTCCAAAATCAACAAATATTTGTACAAAGTTCTCACCTTGATCGCATTTTAAAGGCTGTTCAAAAAGTGTTTCAATCTTCTTTGCGTTTATATGTTACTCGTATCACCTATTTTCCTAGTTTTTAACATATAAAATTTGCTTAGATGACAAGGTCAAGTGATAGATATCGCTTTATCTAGCAATTAATACGTTTAGTGTTAGTACAAATTTATATTCTGACTAGAGCAGTGCCGGATGAAGTCCACAGGGGGCCCTAGGCAATAAAAAAGGCAAAGAAAAAGAGAGGGTCCCAAAATTTATTTTCAAAAATATTGTAAAATAGACATTCATTTTCGCAATTTCAGATTTTCAAACACCTCAATCCTCATAATAATATATCATATCAAGGTTTTAAAAACAATAAAACATTTTTTTTTCTTTCAAATCATATACTGTTTTGATATTTAAGCGCGCAATTTGAAATTTGAAAATTGATATAAAATAAATATCGAACAAACACATGAACAACAAAATAAAATAAACATAACAAAAAAATAAGAATATATTTTTTTCAATTTAAAAAAAATTACAAATTTAAAAAAATATTTCGAAAAAAAATCATGCCAAATTTTCTTGGGCCCCTGATCGTCGGGGGCCCCAGGCCATGGCTAGTCTGGCCTATTGCGTAATCCAGCACTGGACCAGGGACATCATAAACTACAAAGAATGTCCCTAATCTAAATGTACGTCATAATAATTTATGTATTTAATTGGCAATGGCAAAAAATTCGTTCAGTCGTTCATAAAACCTAATCCAGTTAGATATAAAGTTGCTGCATAGATGCAAGTCTGAATATGCATGCTAGGAACACACCACTTGTACGTTTCAGCATAATTTACATAATAACAATAATAATATCTATGGACAAGTTACAAAAATTGAATCTAACCCCAAAGTAAGCAAGAATCTGGGACTCGGTCTATGACCCACAGTGTACTATTGTCAATAATTTATACGTCGACAACACACCAACCCTTTATTGGGCACTAAAAATAAAAATAAAAATAAAATACTGTACATTTTAAACGAAAGTAAACACAAAGGCGTTCAATTCAGACCTTTCTATGACCTGTAGGGTTACTCTTAAATCACGTTTAATGCAATATTGGAAATTGGAATCGGATCTGTCACTTTAAGTACTTCTAAACACAGTACAAGCAAATTATTAAAATTTAATTAATTACAAACAATAGGTAAATGTTTTTACCGGATTCATTTAATTTTGTTGTAACTAAGCGTTAATCGTCCGCTATTATTGTGTACAATTAGAGTACCTAAAATGACATATCCGATTCAAATTTCCAATTTGCGTGAAATCGATTTTCAAGAGTAACCCTTCTGATGGCAAATGGCTTTTATTAAGCACAAATAAACTACAAATGATGTCCGTAATCTGACTGTACGTCATTCAATAACATGTGTGTTTAATTGGCAATGGTAAATAATTCATTCAGTCGTTCATAAAACCTAACCTATTTAGATTCAAAGTAGCTGTTTGGATGCAAGTCTGAATACCTTTTTAAGAACACGTGTTGTACTCAAATGCATTCCAGGAACACACCACTTGTACGTGTCAGCATGATTAGATCTTAAGAATCTGGGACACGGCCTACGACCTACACTGCACCATTGTCAATATAGAAGTCTGAAATCATACAACACAATAACCCTTTATTGGGCACCAAGAACAAAAAAAAAATAGATAATACTACTACTACCTTTAAAAACTAAAGTATATACAAAGGGTTCAATTCTGGCCTTTCCAATACCCAATGGCAAATGATTAACATGGGTTATTCAAGATTTTTATTTATTTTTAAAAAAAATCATCAATTTCCCAGAAAGAATGGACCAGATATGTCAACAGCTTAATATGTCAAACGACACGAGTTGATGGAAATGGCGTACAAGTATTGATTACCTCTCACAGCCGTAAATCAACGCTTCCACTGGACATGTAATTTGTCATGAAAAAAAGAATGACATTAAGTTAAACCCAAACACAAACAGGTAGGCGTATTGACATAAATACACTTATTGTAAAAAGTACTTACCTTTTTATAAACACACGGAATACCTATATCACAGTGCTGGATTACTCAAGAGGCCAGACTAGGCAATCAATTATTTTTTAATCATTTTTAAATTGAAAAAATTGTTTGTTTGTTATGTTTATTTTATTTTGCTATTCGTTTGTTTGTTAGATTGTTATTTTATACCAAAATTTCAAACTGCACGCTTAAATAGCAAAACAGTAGGTAGGTATATGATTTGAAAAAAATATATTTCGTTTGTTTTACTGTGAAATGAAATGAAATGAAATGAAAATTATTTATTTGCGGAATATGTGTGTTAAAAGTTGTTATAAAGATATTTAAGAATACAACATATTCTACCACATTGTGGTGTGCAAATATTTAGTTAATATTTATGATGTTACATATTTCTATAAAAAATGTACATTTAAACCGCAGCACTTATTTACATTTTCAATAAACATTTTATTTATTTACGAACATAAGTTTCATAATTTATTATACATGAATTTAAAGGTAGATTAATTTTTAGTCCTATCTACCGTACACTACCACCGTTTCCAAACCTAGCCAGTCGGGAGACGAAACGGCGAAACAAACTCCCCGGCAACCATGATTTTATTACTTAAATTAGGTTTAAATTTATTAATATATATATATATTTACATTTTATTTATTTATGCTTGTCAGCAAGAAAATCTTTTAACACTATAATTTGTCTTTTCTAATAGCAAATCACATACCTTCTTTCGAAATCTTTTTACTGGAAGTGATTTCAGACTATCAGGAATTTGGTTATATATACGAATGGACATGCAATATACATTATTTTTATAAATATTGAGTTTTTGATTAGGCACATGTAGTTTCTTACTATTTCTGAAGTGTGTAATTCTTAATACTTCAGCATTTGTTTGAAACAAATGATGATGTTTATTTACAAATACACATACAGCCAAGATAAATAAGCATGGTAAAGGTAAAATTTTGAGCGATTTAAATAGTGGTTTGCATGAATGTAACTGATTAACTCCACATATCGCCCGTATACACTTCTTTTGTACTCTAAATATTCTAATTAAGTCTACAGAATTTCCCCAAATAGGGATCCCATATTGCAAAATGGAAGAAACATATACATGATAAGCTAAGAGAGATGCATTCAGACCTGCTACTTCTCTTATTCTTCTTAATACATAGACAAACCTATCAATTTTATTACAAAGTGAATCAATATGTGATTTTCATTTGCAAAATTTATCGATTTTTATACCTAGGAAGTTAGTAAAATCTACGTTATCTATAATAGTATTATTGGAAATAACATCTATTTTCTTAGTTTCTTTTTAATGAGTTTGAAATTCGACTAATTTTGTTTTTGTTAGATTTAATTTAAGATTATTCTCATTTAACCAATCTGCTACTTCGTTCAAAGTTTTAGTTGTTTCTGTGACTAGATCATTTCTGTTTTCGCACTTGATGAGAAGAGTTGTATCATCAGTAAATAAGATAGAATCATGACTGATAGCATCAGGTAGATCATTTATTTATAAATTAAAAAAAGTAATGGTCCTGAAATGCTACCTTGTGGCACACCGCAGTCATTAACGAGATAGTTTGAAGTATAGACTTTTTTGCGATTTCCACTTATTTTTGAAATCTCAAGAAACTGCTTCCTTTTTTCTAAATAGCTTTTAAACCAATCTAATGTTTTACCTCTAATGCCATATCTCTCAAGTTTTGTTAACAATATTCTATGTGAAACAAAGTCAAATGCTTTGCTCATATCTAAAAATACAGAAAGTGGATGCTTTCTATTATTTAGACATTCAGTTACCTTTTGTATTAAGTCAAAACATGCATATAATGTAGACCTGCCTTTTCTAAATCCATACTGATTATTTTTAATAAGTTGAAATGGAGTAAATAGTTGGAAATTTTTTCATACATTATTTTTTCAAAAATCTTAGAAATGACTGGAATTAACGTTATAGGTCGATAATTGTTCATATCACATGTATCACCTTTTTTAAATAATGGCTTGATAATTGACTGCTTTAAACGCTCTGGGTATTTCCCTTCCAAAAATGATAAATTAATAATATGACATAGAGGTTTTGATATTACACTAGCAACACTTTTTAATATTGTTATGCTTAAATTGTCAAAACCAGTTGCTCTAGTGTTTTTCAAACTATGAGTTACCTTAATAATATCATGTTCATCTACTGGTGTCAGAAATATGGTTTTATTATGATTAAACAAACTACTAAATTTTATGCTACCTGTAGAGCTAGTCTGGTTTTTGTTACAAGATTTAGTCTGGTATATCCAATCAAAAGTCCACGCATAAGCGATTTTGCCGCCCAATTGTCCACACACACACACGTTTTGCGAAAAATGGCGGGAAATCGGAAAAACGACGATATCTTTCGATTTCTGTATTAA
>NJDD01000376.1:129411-167042 GCA_002245505.1 Calephelis nemesis
TTCTTATAACAATATAATAGACTAACAAGACCATTGGCGGCAGAGTGTATTGCAGCAACTTACCCGGGATGAAAAGAAATCTTACCTAATTCTGCCTCCATAATGACAGTGTTTGGCACTGTCGTGTTCTGCTAAGGAGAGTAGTGGTAGGTTACAGCCAAGCGGTAGATTTGACCATTGGGTCTAACACCTTGGCCACTGGAAAGCGTCGCACCTATAACATTAGCTATGGTGTCTAATGTCTATAGCCCACTGTTGATTGTCGGATATCTCTAACCATCAGCCGTCCGATCTTATGCTGAATTAATATCATAGATACAGTAGTACTGTTTAAATTATGCGCTTCGGCTATATTCGTCAAGCTTTGGAAATCCGAATGAATTTTAAAGATATTTGTATAGAGTTGTTATTACACATGATTGATCATTTCACTTAAATTTAGATTAGGTCAGCCAATTTCAAAATAAAAGTATAAAGTGTAAAAGTGTAAAAAGAGTAAGAAGTGTAAAGCCGAAGCGAATAATTTAAATATTTTAAGTCATTTAGTGAAAACCCATTAAATAAATACAGCAGTTATACAAACAAGAATTTCAAAAGTTTAATAATCTAAAAAAATTCAACGAACCCTCGACCAAACCTACCTATATGCTACCTTTCGGTGGAGACCGCTACCGTATTACAGGCAGCGTTAGACGCTTTCAGGAAAGACGACAGGCCTAATTAAAAAGGTTGTACAGGAAGATGGTAAAACTTTTTAATTAGGCCGTAGTTTTTTTTTAATGATATTGGAAGGCAAACAAGCAGACGGATTTCCTGATGGTAAGAAATTCACGCCACCTAGAGACACCAAAGGTGGTAATGGTGCGTTGCCAACCTGGGGCCGGGATGTTAGGCTTCGAGCAAAAGTAAGTTTACCGGCTACCTTACCCTCCGAACCGGAACACGTCATGACGTTATGGCTGCAGGAATAGGTAAGGCAGTGGTACCAATCCGGGCGAGTTGCTGCTAAACTCTACCACCTAGTCAGAATTCACGGTGTTAGTGACGGTTAGCCTTTGCTCGCCTTTTACAAGCTGCCTAGCAAGGAAGGCAGATGGTCTATTCTACAAAGGAGCCCGGACCAACACTAGCGTTTAACTTTTAAGTGATATTGGGAGTGTGTACAAAATAATTTTCGAATTTGAAAAAATACTGCCTCGGAATTCCGAAGTTCCTGATAAGGCACTATATCTTCCCAAACAATAACCATCAACATCCCGACGTGATGAGCAGAGTAATTGTCGAAATGATAACCTTCTTTTCAGATGCGGTGAAAAACGAGAAAAAAAGTTCGCCGGGTCAATACTTTTTTTTATGTTAGAGGTTATTTATTATAATATTGGAAGGCAAACAAGCAGACGGATTTCCTGATGGTAAGAAATTCACGCCGCCTAGAGACACCAAAGATGGTAATGGTGCGTTGCCAACCTGAGGTCAGGATGTTAGGCCTCGAGCAAAAGTAAGTTTACCGGCTACCTTACCCTCCACACCGGAACACGTCATGACGTTATGGCGGCAGGAATAGGTAAGGCGGTGGTACCAATCCGGGTGAGTCGCTGCGAAATTCTACTACCAAGTCAGATGTCACGGTGTTAGTGATGATAAGCCTATGCTCGCTTTTTACTAGCTGCCTGGCAAGAAAGGCAGATGGTCTATTCTGCAAAGGAGCCCGGACCAACACGGGGTCAATAGTATATAGATATATAGACTAACATGTTCTATAGCGTATTCCACATACTACCCAGTTCACTTTGTTTTACGAAATAAATAAATAAAAAGCATCTTCACGCCCATATCCCCGAAGAGGTAGGCAGAGGCGCAACCAGGGCACCCACGACTAGCCGAAGACAATAATGCCCGATTTCACCAAGAGCCCCTACACTTTAGGGGACCTCTTAACGTTACTTATGGGACTGTTTCCATATAAAACAGTCCCCTAAAATACGTTAAAAGTCCCCTAAAATATAGGGGCTCTTGGTGAAATCGGGCATAAGTCCCACAATGTGATAGGTGGCAAGCCTATCGCTAACCGGGCACATTTCCAATCCCGACAAACATTTTATTTATTAGAAAATTAAAAAAATCCATTTTCCTTTTTGTTTGCCGACCCGGAATTCGAACTCGAGACCTCATGCAGTCAAGTACAACACCCGGACCGCTAGACCACAGAGGCGATAAATCAATGTTAATGAAATATTACCCGTGGCTCATGACACAGCGCAGAAGGTCGTAAATTATGCAAAAATCGGCTTATTAGCAAGCTTCAGAATTTATGGCATACAAACAAGATATTACTTCACTACATAGTATAAAACAAAGTCGCTTCCTCTGTACCTAAGTCCCTTTGTATGCTTAAATCTTTAAAAATACGCTACGGATTTTGATGCGGTTTTTTTAAATATATAAAGTGATTGTAGAGGAAAGGAATATATTATGTATTTCAAGATTTCAAAGATTTTCAAAGATTTATTGAACATATAAAACATTAGTTTACAAATACAAATTGCACGTAAACGACTGCTATAGTTAAAAACTGTGTCGCAGACATTTACGCCCACCTCTGGACAATAAGGAAGTATGTTCTGCTCACTGAACTATTGCAATTATTAGTCTTTTAATATTACAATATTTGTATATATGACATAAATAGTATATTTCGTAACCGTGTGAAGC
The DNA here is from genome assembly GCA_002245505.1 of Calephelis nemesis. Lineage (NCBI taxonomy): Eukaryota > Metazoa > Arthropoda > Insecta > Lepidoptera > Riodinidae > Calephelis > Calephelis nemesis. The sequence goes on from NJDD01000376.1 coordinate 132,124, forward strand.
TGGGCGGGCTGCAAGCTTTTGTTTATAAAATATAAAACATATTACATTTAATTTGAAGTCTAAATATAATATTACATTTCATTTGAAGTCTGAACGTTTATTTTATTTATTATTATCATAAAACACATTCTGAGAAGTTATTTTTGATTTATAGACAGATCAAACTTTAATATCCGTACTTATTTTCAGAAAACTGTTCCAAAAGTAACACAATTGTTTTATGTCAAAAGATAGAGAACAAGCAGTGGGCTCTCCTAATAGTAAGAGACAAGTATCGCCTATAAACACCATACATGTTATTATTGATATATTTTTTTATGATATTGAAAGGCAAACAAGCTACGGATTTCATGATGGAAAATAAATACACGCCGCCTAGAGACACGAAAGGTGGTAATGGTGCGTTGCCAACCTAAGGCCGGGATGTCAGGTCTCGAGCAAAAGTAAGTTTACAGACTAACTTACACTCCGAACCAAAACACATCATAACGTTATGGCGGTAGTGATAGGTAAGGCGGTGGTACCAATCCGGGCGAGTCGCTGCGAAACTCTACCACCTAGTCTACCTGTCTAGATAAGCCTATACTCGGCACTTACGAGGTGCCTGGCTTGGAGGCAGATGGTCTATTCTGCAAAGGAGCCCGGACCAACACGGGGTGTATACGCGATGGTTGTCTCTTACTATCTAGTTTATGTGTAGAAGAAGTGCAGAACGCTAATATTTTTCAATAATAATGCTTACAAAGTACATTAAATCAATGAATAAAACATTACTCACACTGCCATGCATTAGAGACACACAAACAAATATATTAATGACAACGATAAAAGATCACAGATGGCGCACTAACAAGTGTGGAAAAAAAGTAGTTGGTCTTGAGAAATGGAGATGGCGTTCTCATTAACAAGATATTAAAATTTATTATTGTCGAATTTTGACCAACAGGCAACCACTAGTTATTTAGACTAATTAAGTGATATTTTAAAACATGAATCCCAAACACGTGTTACCCTTGAGCTACATATAGGCTTACAAAGCCTTGACTATTTAGGCTACCCATAAGAACCAACGTCCTTGAATACGAGACGTTATGTTTAATTAATATGCCAAATGTTGCCTATTGGGGTATTGGAATTTACTGACGTTTACAATATGGCTGTTAATCATCGCCTATGATTTTGATAATTCTTTTTTCAATCATCATCATCATCACCCATTGCCAATATCTCTATCATGAGCCTATTGAATTTGTAACGTTATTACTACTTAATTAAAGGATTTTGATAATTCTTTTTTCCATCATCATCATCATCACCCATTGCCAATAGCTCTATCATGAGCCTATTGAATTTGTAACGTTATTACTACTTAATTAAAGGATTTTGATAATTCTTTTTTCCATCATCATCATCATCACCCATTGCCAATATCTCTATCATGAGCCTATTGAATTTGTAACGTTATTACTACTTAATGGATTTTGATTATTCTTTTTTCCATCATCATCATCATCATCACCCATTGCCAATATCTCTATCATGAGCCTATTGAATTTGTAACGTTATTACTACTTAATTAAAGGATTTTGATAATTCTTTTTTCAATCATCATTATCATCACCCATTGCCAATATCTCTATCATGAGCCTATTGAATTTGTAACGTTATTACTACTTAACTAATGGATTTTGATAATTCTTTTTTCAATCATCATTATCATCACCCATTGCCAATATCTCTATCATGAGCCTATTGAATTTGTAACGTTATTACTACCTAATTAATGGATTTTGATAATTCTTTTTTCTATCATCATCATCATCATCGCCAATGTCTCTATCATGCGCCTATTGAAATTATAACGTTATTACTACTTAATTAAAGGATTTTGATCATTCTTTTTTCCATCATCATCATCATCATCGCCAATGTCTCTATCATGGGCCTATTAAATTTGTAACGTTTACTACCTAATGAATGTACTTTGATAATTCTTTTTTCTATCATCATCATCGCCAATGTCTCTATCATGAGCCTATTGAATTTGTAACGTTATTACTACTTAATTAATAGATTTTAATAATGGTCATTAAAGGTGGTAGCAAATAAATATACCCCTAGACGTCTTAGACAAATTGAATATATCCCTAAAGTAAGCGAATTATATGCTTGTGTTATAGGTGTTAGTCAACAATTCCATTACATAGAAATACTTGAATAATACTAGAATAAATTTAATAAACACCCAGACTCGGAACTGCAGACATTTAAATGTTCATCACGCAAATGCACGTAGGAAATCAAACTGAAGTGGTTTAAATTAATTGTGATATAAAAGGGGACTCTCAATTGTTGGTCCGGGCTTCCCCGTGTTGTTCCGGGCCCCTTTTGCAGAATAAACCATCTGCCTTAGTGCCAGGCAGCTCGTAAAAGGCGAGCATAGGCTTACCGTCACTAGCACCGTGACATCCTACTAGGTGATAGCGTTTCGCAGCGACTCGCCCGGATTGGTGCCACCGCCTTGCCTATTCCTGCCACCATAACGTCCAATGCTTGCCGTTAACGTGTTCCGGTTTGAAGGGTAAAGTACCGGTAAACTTACTTTGATGATGATTTTGAGATAGCCGGTAGCCTTGCAAAATAGGCCTTACATTCCAGCCACAGGGGGGTGATTATGTATCTCAGTTGCCAACTCAAACTGCAAAAGTGTACATCAAATGACGTCATTTGTGTTTGCTATCTCTATTGTATTTCTGTTGGTCACTGGAGACAGCAAATATAAAACACCTCATTTGACAGCTATTTGATGTACTTACACTTTACCATATTGAGTTGATAACTGAGATACATAATCAGCCCCCTGGACAGCGATACAATTAAAACAACCGTGCTGGTGTTTATGGTGGTGGTGGCTATGATTATTTCTTACCATCAGCTGAGTATTGTGCTTGTTATATGTCTACTGTTTAATCGCATAAAAAACATGACTACCGAATAATTAATTTTGAATAATTTGTTTTGGTAAGTCTTTGTTTCGAGGTGAAACCACACAAATTTTACCGAAATGCATTGCAAATCAGGCTCTATTAAAAAACAAAAAGTACAATGAGTAAATATGCAATCTCAGTACATATTCTGCAAGGCAACTAGATATAATGTTGGTAAGATACATCTTTTAAATGAATTGAAGTGTGAATAAAAAAAATGAATGTGTACTTATGTACACGCGTTAGAAGTTATACTTCTTCGGCGTAATAAGATAAAAATCTTTTTAAAAATTTTATCTTTTGCCTTATTTTACATTTGTAGACAAAATGACACTAACCATAGAAATTACTTTTACTTTGTTGGTACCTTTTTTGAAAAACTAAAATGTTATCTATAGCTAACTTCATCATGTCGGTTTTCCGTGACGGTGTGCGCGCGCATCTTAAAAATTTACAATCATCATTTTTTCATAACGCGCTTAAAGAAGTATAACTTCAAAAATTGAAGGCAAGGGTAATTTTATTTGCAGTTTTAATATCATATAGGTACTTAATATTAGAAAGAGAAACAACACAAGCTATGGGTTAGGTTAGGTCTATGAAGATTTTGGTTTACCTACTGTTCGGCAATTTGGTATTTTTTTCAAAATTGCGTTCACCGATAATTCTTTCAAAAATGGATATCAACACAAATAAAAAATGTTTGCAGAAAAAAACTCGTTAAGTGTCACATTCCGAAGATAAAAAAAACTAAAGTTTTACTATTAAAGGTTACGACTTTACGGGGTTCAGACAAGTTTACTAAGTTACAACTTTGGGAGCTCATATCTTCGAAATGTGACACTTTACGCGTTATTGTCTCAGATTATTTTTTGTTTGTATTGATGTTAGCTATCCATTTTTGAAAGAATTAGTAGTGAACGTGATTTTGAAAAAAAAACAAAATGGTAAACAGTAGGTAAGCTAGGTTTCATCCAAAAATCTTCAAAGCTGTTTAGAGGTAGTAAGTTTGTGAGGTCGTAGTTTCTACACACACTTTGTTTCTACTTTGGCTACATTCACAAGAACAACGCTGAAAGTTTAAAGGTTTCTTCTCATGTTCAAAAACTATCCAGAGACAACTCGAAAATTTAAGTTCAATAAGCTACGAAACTAATTCAGTAACTTGTGCTGTAATAGCTATTAATTCAATTATTAGTTATTAGTTCGTATATAAATAAACAATTGAAATTGAAGAAAATTGGCTATTACACCTTCTTTGCGGCTTTAGTAGATGTAGGAAATACAAATTTTCAAAACGAATTGATGAATTTGAATCCAGTTTGGCGCAAATTTCATATATAAAAAAAAATAAGTTATCTATGTTTTTTATTCGCCTAAATCATATGACACTAGTTGCCTTATATCTGAATGCCTTTAGACTTACTTTTAAATTATACGGGTTATACCTTTTCAGCATGTTAAGTGAAGTGACATGTGTCACTTTAAATAAACTTTATATGTACAAAATTTGGGTTTGCTAAGTATCTATGGAAGTCCCGCCTCTTATTACGTAGTATTTATATACTCCTTGTTTGAATATAGAATTAGATTTTTGCACCATAAATAGAAAAGATTTTTGAAGTTTTTTCATAATTATTGAATTTTGTGTTTATATCGAGTGAAATTAGTCAATTTTAGTGGCATTTTGTAAAATTTTGTTTAGTGAAAGTCCACAAATGAAATAACCACGAAGAAAGTAGTGTGTCATGATTTCCCTGTTGCCGACAAATCCCATTAAATAAGCTTGAGTAATGAGGCCACCGCTTCACTTCAGATAATTTCATAACTTTTTTTTGACAACTCATGACTAATTTTGCATAATTCAAACTCAATTTCGTTATATTGGGCAACTTGGTGCATATTTCAACTTGACAAATGGCAAATGCTAACGTTAGTGCCAAAAACTAACTAAAAAAGCTAGAACTTCTAGAACACAAAAGTTCTAAGAAAATTTTATAAACAGTTCTTAGTAAACAGTTTGTTTGACTTCTCGGGCAAGACAGACAGTAAGGCACCACCATATTTAATGGCTTGTTATTGGTTCGTAGACCTCGTTAATTATAACGAGTGTTTGTACAAAAGAATGCGTAATTAATGATTTCCGATAAATGTTAGTAACACACCCGTGATGAAAATATAGGTATAGGCTATGTAAATTGTACCTAATTACATGGGAGTAAATGTGTAAAATGTTAACAAAAGCACGCATATATAATAAAGCCTAATTAAGTAAATTATGGATCAATACCTTCGCAGGAGCTTACAGGACTTTGCAAAATTTAGACGATACGATTTTCCCATGACGATGCGATTTTTGTATGTTATAATAGAGGTATATTTTTTTTAATCTGAGATTTAACGTATCATCTACTCTATTATACGTATGTTTTTTTCATTTAAATATCGCTTTTTTATTTGCTGCCTGGCAGACAATTAATACATTCTTAATAACATCCTGTCATCGTAATGACTTCGTACGACTATTAACTAAAAAAAACTAGTAAGAAATTGTTTTTTTTACTTTAAACGTATTTTACTTTGAATCATTAATGTAGTTGGAATTCTTTATTTTGGTCGAATGTGTTGGTCATGAAATAAATTGAAATGAAAAAGATTTCTATGATGTGGAAAATGTGTATTAAAAAGAACAAAATTATTTAAGCATTTCAGCATATTATTCACATGGTGGTTTGGCAATATTAAAAAAAAAAATTACACAATTAAATTCTTAATATTTAAACATTTTCTAAAATATTGATGACATGTTAAACAATTTTAAAATGTAATAAATTTAACCCTATTTGCCCTAAGCTGCCATCGTTTCCAAACCTAGCCAGTCAGAAGGAGAAATGATGAAACAAACTCTTCGGCAACCACGATTTCTGAAATTATAATAAATTAAACTTATTGCAATGACTGCAATAAAATCTCAACAATGTAGTAGATTTTTCAGCAAGTGAAATACCATTCGTTTGCTTGATTTAATTGCTTTAACAACACACACACACACACATTATCAAATATCTCTTTCTATTCCTGGATCAAGTTCGAAGCTTCTAAATTCACGTCGCCTAGAGACACCAAAGGTGGTAATGGTGCGTTGCCAACCTGAGGCCGGGATGTTAGGCGTCGAGCAAAAGTTAGTTTACCGGCTACCTTACCCTCCAAACCGGAGCACGTCATGACGTTATGGCGGCTGGAATAGGTAAGGCGGTGGTACCAATCCGGGTGGGTCGCTGCGAAACTCTACCACCTAGTCAGAAGTCACGGTGTTAGTGACGGTAAGCCTATGCTTGCCTTTTACGAGCTGCCTGGCAAGAAGGCAGATGGTTTATTCTGCAAAGGAGCCCGGATCAATACGGATCTTAACTAACTTTTCCTTAAGAGGAGACAAATTTAAAATTCAAAGAATTTTACCCAACTCTTATACTTTCAATGAAAGCTTCCACGAATTTCAAAGAACTTAACCCTTTAGGAGATAGTTAATTATTTTACGCTTTGATTAAAAATTCATTTAAATATGATGCCATAAGTCGTTTGAACTAATCTATTTTTATGTGGACTTACTTTATATGCCTGTATTTCTTTTTCGCGCAAAAAAGGCTAGTTCCGCATTAAACATGAACACCGTAAAAATGAAATATCTAAATATAAATCTTAGATCAAAACCTAAATCGACCTACACCGAACTTGAAATGAAACTTGAAACTTGAACTTGAAATGAAAATGAAACATTTTTTTATATATTTTGTATATTAAAAATAGGTTGCCTAAACTATCCTGGGCAGAATATTTTTTTTAATAAATGTTTTTTATCAAATGTTAAGAAAATAAGATAATTTGGCTTTCACTTGAGTGTACAAGATAGAAAAATATGTCAACATATGTTTATCTGCAAAAAAACCAGAAAAATGAAAGCTTGTTTTTTTTAAGTGAAGACTTCTTTAGCGGCGTTGCGCACTTTTTCAAAAACGAAATCAAAAATGTACAACGTTAATATTAAAGTTTTCACTTCTGCCGGCACTCCCGGAGTGCAAACCGTTTTTTTTAATAATAATATGGCTATAGCTAGCTCATTGTACAGCTTGGTGTAGGTCGATGTACGTTCGCATGCCATAAATATGAATATGACCACTAAAACTTTTCTTACTTTCCCTACAGATACTAAAACTTTCAGTTATATAACGGACTGTTTATCCGTGTATTTATTACATTTAATTGCAAATCACCGTATACAATTTTCCCCCATAGTAGCCAGGTCCCGTGTGCTGATATAGCCCACCTGTCTTCCCGCCTGGCAGCTCCTAAGAGGCCCTTGGTGATAGAATGCTGCACAGCAACTTCCCTGGATAAGGATCCACTGCCTTACCTCTTCCGGACGCCATAGTGACAGTGTCAGGTTGCAGTCTGGAGGGTAGTGTAGCTAATAGACCTTTACAATATACCTTACATTCCGATCACAGAACAGTGACACATTAATAACATCTACAATGTATGTAGGCCACGGTAACACATAAGAAGAGACGTGTATTGTAACTAATAACGAAATAGATGTAATACTATTAAGTAGCTAGGTAGTAAAAAGCTTTTTGTGATGAGCTAAGAAACAAGCAAAGAGTAATTTATTAATATTAAAAAAAACACAATTACTTATAAAACGACTCTACCACCAGATCGAAAGACTAAGATGAAGACCAGACAAGAACCCCGAATTTTGTTTTTTCTAATATATCTGACACAGTAAAATATAAGCCCTGAATTATTACTAGTACTTTCATAAAAACTAATAATAATAGGGTTTGAAATTAGGGTTAGTGATCAGATTCAGAAGGCTGTAGTACTGGGGACGGCACGCATTGTCCAGAAGTTTCTTAATTTGTTGCCCTGACCACTGACGGTTTAGTCAAAAGAGACCGCCGTTAGTATGACTCTGTTTTTTATATCAATATATTTAATATTTTTATTTGTTAAATGTATAAATGTAATAAATAAGAAATATTGTACATGTAAATAAAATAATATCTAATATTCATGTCGCGTGGAAATCGTATCGGGTAGTGTAAAAGCATGAATGTCATTATGAATCAGAATATTATGGTGTGACATTAGTTCGATTCTGGGTACGAGTTATTGTGTTGTGGTTGTAGTTTGTAACACGTGGCCAGCTTTGATTTCTTTACAATAGCATTTTTGAGGCTTGCTCTACATTAGCGAAGGAATCCATTTCTTCTTAAATACAAACCATACTTTCGTACAGTGGTTCCTTACCACCATAATATTTAACAACAAACAATTTTTTATTAATCTTTATATTTAAAAATGAATCCCTATTTCTCTTTTTTATGATATTGGAAGGCAAACAAGCAGACGGGTTTCCTGATATTAAGAAATTCCCGCCGCCTAGAGACACCAAACGTGGTAATGGTGCGTTGCCAACCTGAGGCCGGGATTTTAGGCCTCGAGCAAAAGTAAGTTTACTGGCTACCTTACCATCCGAACCGGAACACGTCTTAACGTTATGGCGCCAGGAAAAGGTAAGGTGGTGGTACCAATCCGAGTGAGTCACTGCGAAACTCTACCCCCTAGTCAGATGTCACAGTGTTAGTGGCAGTAAGCCTGTACTCGCCTTTAACGAGCTGCCTAGCACAGGAAGGCAGATGGTCTATTCTGCAAAGGAGCTCGGACCAACACGGGGGTACATTCTTCTTATTTTGATGTACTTTTCTTCTTGTTTCGAAGAGATCGAAACTTGTTAGCGATAAAACCACCTTATGTATAAAATATGTTTATATCAATGTAATATGTAACAATTTCATGATTTAGTTGTACAATAAAGAGTTTATTATTATTATTAATTTATCAAACGATATAACCCAAATACCTGAACCTGACAGACATCACGTTGTGTTTGTTTAAATATTCTTACGTTGTAGAAAACGTAGGTGACTTACAAAATGTTTTCAATCAACTTATGTACGACCTTCACGTAAATATTATTGTTTTCATAACTAAGTTATAAACATGTCGATACTACGTCGTAAGTTACCTGAATATTACCTGAAATATGCAACTAGGACAATTAAACTCGCGATTTTTTGAACAAGTAGTGGTATCTAGGATTCTTATTTATCAAAACAAAGTATTTAACAATTGTGATGAAATGTATTTAAGTTTTTCTATTTTTTATCTCAACAAAATTATTAAAAGCAAAAAAATTACTGCACAAAACGAAATAATATTGTCGTAATAAGCCTTTTTAACCCTAACAGTAAGTCCAACATTGGATATAAATATTTTTTCTTTTTTTCAAAGGGTTTAGACCTCGCAAAATCTTACCTCGCAAAATGGCGTCTAAAATATGTCCATTGTTGTTTATATACTAAAAGACAAATCCGACGAAACATATACATAAAAATTCTCAAGATTTTTAAACTGCAGCAGCGAATATAGAAATCTATTTACACCCATTATTATTGTACATTCAGAATATACGTAGATCACACTATAAGTGTAGTGTAACTTAAAAATACAACATGTTAGGACCAAAATATTATGTTTATTGCTTTTTTACAATTATATTTATAATAATATAATTAATATCCTTTACATTTTAAACATTTTTTCATGCGATCGAACTGTTTTTTAAAACAGGAGGACCACAGATCTGAAGGCATGTTTTCTACGTGCTGATTGAACGCTATCACTGCCTCTTCGGAGTTGGTAAAAGTAAACCCTCTCATCAAATCTTTGATTTGTGGGAAAATACAGACATCACAGGGTGCTAGGTCGAGGCTATGCGCAAGATGAGTGACGAGATGTACTTTAAGCGTTTAAGCGTTATCATGGTGTAGGAGAATGCGGCTTTTGGGTCGTTTTCGCGAACTTTTTCTAACACCCTGGGTCAATAGTAAATAAATGGTAGAGTAACATTAGACTCTTTTGATCTTCGAGTAGAATTGTACAGATGGGACCAGTAGCTGAAAAAAAAATTCGATCATTTTTTTACCAACTCTCGCCTGACTCACTTTTGTTGGCCTGTTCTCATTTTCAAACACTCATTCATAAGATTGCTGTTTTTTTTCGGATTCAAAACAATAAATTCACGTTTCATCTCCTGTGACAATGTCATAAACAGCATTAGAATGTCGGTGGTCGTACTTCAATAGCACCTGTGAGCACCATTTCACGCGACCCCGCTTCTGCTCCGCTGTCAGTTCATGAGGGATCCAACGAAAACAAAGTTTCCGAACTTTCAATTCTTCGTGTAAAATTTTCTGAATTTGGCTCATACCAATCCCCAATAGTCCTCGAATTGTCTCAGAGGTAATCCAAGGGTTTTCTTCAATTAATCGCTTAACAGTAGTCATATCATTTTAGTTGACGGTAGTTGAAGGCCGTCCTTTACGAAATTCGATAAGTAAAGAAACTCAATTTCTCTCAAATTCGGCAAACCATCGCCTCACGGTGCTCAAACAAGGTGCTTCTCTCCCAAAAGCATTTTGAAGACGAGCGGCACAGTCTTGCGGAGTAAGAGCACTTTTAAAATCATAAAATCTTTTCGACTTAATTCCATTTTCGTTGCGTACTAAGTGTGATAATAAAAAAAACTGACAAAATTGTTTTGCGCCAATTGTTTTTTATTACTAAGAAGGTTGCAACGTTTTAAAAATAGAACATTCGAAATTCAAATATGTAGTCAATTTATATAAAAACAATATAGAAAAATAAACGAATTAAGTTTTCTATGTTTTTTATTCACCTAAATCATATGACACTTACTTTCAAATTAGACTGGTTATACCTAACTGTCAAGTTTCTTGTGTCACTTAAGATAAACTTCATACAAAATTCGGGTACCTATGCTATGTATCTATGGAAATCCCGCCTCTTATTACGTAGTATTGGTATACTCTTTGTATGTAGTTCCGATCAATTCCGATTAGCTTTCAGTGTGCCCCTCTTGTTAAAGAGTATTTATATTCTTTGGTGTGCCCCATATATTTGCCATATATAACCCTTGAGCAATTTAGTAAAAATAAGAATGTGAACATAAATTAAACAAAAATAATAATGCTATAACAAAGCTGAGGTAAAAGAGCGTTGAACTTTCCTTATGCTGGAAAATTATATTTTGATTTTTCCAAGAGTGAGGCCTGTGTCATTGTATTCTTTGAAGCCATAAATTTCGTTTACGAAGAACATTGGCTGACGACTGTAAAAAATAGCTAATTTAACAAATTTTTTTCAAAGGAGGGTTTTTCCTTTTTACTGCTTTCAGATTCTGTAAGTGAAATAAAATCTTTGTTATAATTTTATTAAAATGATATCTTGAGCACAAGAAAAGATCTAAATTAAAATTTCTTAATTTATACTTTTATTAAAACTGCAGAAAAGTAATAAGGATAGATGACTGATATTTCATTTATTAAAAAGTACATGTCTACCATAAAGCATACTAAGTTATATTGAAATATGTGATGTTTCACCAGTTTTCCTGAAAGTTTTCACCAGAAAGTTTCCGAACATGATGTCATATTCGAGTAGGTACCCTTTTAATATAGAACGTTTTTTTTGTCTTTTTTTTATGGATTTCCTGATGGTAAGAAATAGACGCGGCTTCGGCTTCTTACCATCAGGAATTGAAATGCCTGATGGTAAGAAGGTGGAAATGATGCATTGCCAACCTTAGGTTGGGATGCTAGGCATCGACTAAAAGTAGGTTTCCCTGCTACCTTACCCTCCGAACCGGAACACGTCAACGGTAAGCGCTGACATTATGGCGGCAGGAATAGGTAAGGCGGTGGTATTAACCCGGGCGAGACGCTGTGAGACTCTACCACCTAGCCAGATGTCAAGGTGCTAGTGATGGTAAGACTAGGTACCTATTAACCTAGGTACTTTTTATGCCACTCACTAAAGGGGTTTGTAGTTGATGATGTAGTCCTGGAACAAGTAAATTAAATTGTATATCTTGCTTATAAAAAGGTGCTTTCTACTTTCACGGTATACGCGGAAGTAGAAAGAAGAGAGTGTGCACGGAATAGTGTGAATGGAGCGCTGGGTAAGCTACTGCAAAGCTGGGTAAGCTACTGTCACGGTGTTAGTGATGATAAGCCTATGCTCGCCTTTTACGAGCTGCCTGGCAAGAAAGGCAGATGGTCTATTCTGCAAAGGAGCCCGGACCAACACGGGGACAATGGTTGTCCCCGTGTGGATGGATGTAGGTACCCCGGGAAACCGCAGTTGACATTCTACGGGATTCCCATGAGGGGGTTCAATTAAATAGGCTATAACCCTTTAACGCTTAGTCAGATTTAATTTATTCTTTTTGTTATTTAGTGACTGTTTTGTAATTTTTCTCGTCCATAAGTTTTGAAGTTTAGAAATTACAGACATAAAAATAGTATAAACTACTAGCTGCCCGTTACGGCTTCGCTCGGATAGTAATTTTTTTACCATAAATTGAGATATAAACTATCCTATCTCTCAAGTTGGATCGAACTGCAGATGGTGTGCGAATTTTATTATAATCGGTTAAGTGGTTTAGGAGTCCATTGAGGACAAACATTGTGACACGAGATTTATATATATTAAGATAACGTGAGAAAATAACTTGAATGTTAGGCGGTAAATCCCTGACCGGTCATGTTGCTGCACAGCACTCTACCATCAGTGATGTAGCCCGGTGAAGTTGGAAAAACCTCGCGGTTAGCAATAAATTAGTAAAATAAAAACACTGCTTGTCCTCACGAGCTGTCTGGCAGAGAGCCTATATTCTACTGAGTGGACCCAGAGCAACACGCGTAAAATCCTACTAACATTAAAAATGCGAAAGTTTGTATGTTTGTTTGTTTGTTACTCCTTTACGCTAAAACTACTGAACCGATTTTAATAAAATTTGCGACACATGTATAGGGTAACTTGGATAGAGGATAGTTTTATCCCGAAAAAATGTTCCTGTGGGACTTTTAACCACAAGGGCAAAGCCGCGAGCAACAGCTAGTAAAAAAAATATAAGATTACCTATGCTCGCAAAGGGATATTACTGAAGCTTAAGAAATTCTTCGCCTGTGACCTTCACTACGTCACGAGTCACATTGCTTTTATCCATAATATAAACATTGTTGAGCAAATCAAGAATAGACAGCAATCTTGCACACATCATCTAAAACTTGTCACATATTATTTAACTGGAATAATACGTTTTGTCTTAAGCACATTATTGGGCACGTGCCTGAGACATCAGGATGAACACAAACATCCCCCACTTGGTTCATGTCTCCTTTGTAGAATAGAGCACATGCTTTTCTGTCTGGCAGCTTTTAAGAGGCGAGCGTCAGTTAAACGAGTCATCACCAACAATACCACTTATGGTAGTGCGCTGTGCAGAAACTTACCTACCCCCTTGAAATCCACCAGCTTCGAAATCGGCCCGCTTCGAGAAAATCAGAAACAGTTATACATGTGACAGCCTCGTTGACCGCAGATTCAGCGTAACTAAACCGATCAACAATGAGGCTCGTGTTCGTGTGAATATAAAAGAAAGGGGTTTTCAGAGATATGTGAAATAAGAATATTCCAGAATGCTAAGGTTCCCGGTAAAGGGTATCGGAATCTCATAAATATAAAGTGATTTATGACATGAAAAGATGAACGTACCCGTAGGAAATAAGAGATATCTTGAGAATCCAAGCTTGTATTTTTCACAAATATTTTATAAGAGGAGGTTATGTTTTTGGAGTGTAAGTTTATATAACGAGAGTAACCGACATAGTTCAAAGAGTTAGCGACCTAAAGTGGCAATGGGCAGGCCACATTGCTCGCAGAACCGACAACCGCTGGGAAGAAAGGTTCTCGAGTGGCGGCCCCGCACAGGAGGACGTAGTGTTTTGGACGACCCGGTTATCAAAGTCGCGGGGAGTCGCTGGAAACTTACTAGCGGCTGGTGACCGTGACTTGTGGCGCTCTTTGGGGGAGGCCTATGTCCAGCATTGGACGTCCTTCAGCTGATGATGATGAAATATATATCGATTCCAAATTTCAATATGCCCTGCTGCAGCATTTTTTGTTGAGCTGATATCTTGAGAATCCAAGCTTGTATTAATTCACATTTTTATCAGAAGTGGTTATGTTTTTGGAGTGTAAGTATAATCGATTTAAAATTTCGATGTGCCCTGTTGCAGCCTTTTTTGTTGAGTATCTTGAGAATCCAAGCTTGTATTATTACGCGACATTTTTAGCGGAGGAGGTTGTCGTTATGTTTTTGGAGTGTAAGTATATATCGATTTCAAAATGTCAATGTGCCGTGTGACAGCTTTTTTGTTAAGCTGCAGTTGCAGCAGCCTGAAAGATTTACACATGTAAAAAAACTGTTTTTTTTATGATATTGGAAGGCAAACGGCAAAGTAGACGGATTTCCTGAAGGTTAAAATTCACGCCGCCTAGAGACACAAAAGGGGTAATGGTGCGTTGCCAACCTTAGGCCGAAATGACCTTGACCAAAATTAAGTTTACCGGCTACCTTACTCGTAATTACTCTATTTAATAAGTACTTGTTTTGTTTTTAAATGACAAGAATGATGAGCATTAATATTATAATGGTAGAAAGGTAAAGATGGACAAACAGTGCCCTGCAAATGAACTTTTAAAAAATGTCACTTTGCAAATGCGAACAAAACACGAGAATGTGAATAAAGTCGTGAGCATCAATAGTCAATTCAAAAAGTAGACTCTACATTTGTCTGTAGACAATATACCGTATTGGTGATGTTAAGCCACTTTCGCTGTCCTGATTCTTAAATCTTGACATTTGGATAACGGTAGGTATCACTAACCTACTCCTCACTACATAACTGTTAAGGAGTCTCAATACAATTTATTTTACTTATCTTAATATGAATACAAGAAATACTTTTTAACTGGCTCCACAAAAAAACTTTTGTATGTGTGTGTAAGTATTTGCTTTTTGTTCATGATGCCGTCCATTTTAACAGAGAGGTTATCAATTCGACTTTGTTTTTTTAATTTTTGTATGTTTGTTATCCGATTTGGTACTCGACCAATAAAGAAAAGATTTTGATGTTTTTTTATCGTAAGTTAGGTAATGATTTGGAGTTGGTTCCGAATACATTTTATCAAGATCCAACGAGTGATTAGTTAGTTATACGAAAGACAATATATATTTTACTAATCTCTGGTTATAAAAAAGACAATATATTTACTTAACTCTGGTCGACTATCCAATCCCAGGCAACGTTATTTTTATTACAACGTTATTTGTATTAAAATATACATTTTCAATTTTTTTGTTGTCCGACCTGGGGATCGAACCTGAGACCTCCACAAGTCAAGTGCGACGCCGGACCGCTAGATCACAGAGGCGTTTGTCTAAATACTATAAAAGTATAACTATAAGTGACGTTTTATGGCAATGATGGCTTACGGCCAATATTAATAATCAATCCTAATCCAAAACTCGCTGTCCAAGATTGATATTTTGGTCCATTTTTATGTTATCGCTTGCCAATAACATATCTGTGGACCGAATAAGTATGGCAATTAGGTATGGGATAGGCCGGCGGATACGCAGCTATCTAGATTGCTTGAAATCCATTAGATTGAGATACATTAATAACATTGGCCGTTAGACAGGTAACAAGCACACAGCTCTCCTGATGGTCAGTAAAAGACAAACGTGACCTATAAACACCATAGATGTTACAAGTGAGTCCTCCTATGACCTATCCTATGGTCAGGATATTAAGCCTAATATTTTCATAATGTCAAAATCCCCGTGTTGATTCAGGCTCCTTTGCAGAATAGACCATCTGCCTTCCTACCAGGCAGCTCGTAAAAGGCGAGCATAGGCTTACCGTCACTAACACCGTAACATCCTACTAGGTGGTAGAGTTTCGCAACTACTTGTCCGAATTGGTACATCCGCCTTTCCTATTCCTACCACCATAATGTCCAACGCTTGCCGTTGACGTGTTCCGGTTCGGAGGGTAAGGTAGCCGGTAAACTTACTTTTGCTCGAGGCCTAACATCCCGGCCTCAGGTTGGCAAGGCGCCTTTGGTTTCTCTAGGTGGCGTGAATTTCTTAACATCAGGAAATCCGTCTGCTTGTTTGCCTTCCAATATCATAAAAAAATCGAGAATAATTGCTGAACATTTCTCGAAATATATTAATTAAGAATTGAGCTAATGTCGATAGAACAATATACACATACTTCACTTTTGCTTTTATTTATAGAAAGACTAGCTAACGTGACAGACATTAGAGGTGGTCACAATCTGAACTTATATAAGACGCACGCTATCTTTTTCAAATGAAACAGAAACAAAAGAGATGGAACATATAAGACCTGTCAGATTAGTCCGGACATGGCAAATCGTGCTATTTTTAATCAACGTTTTCGGAGTAATAGATTAAACGTCTGTAGAAATGACTTGTACGGTCTAATTTGACAGCACTAAAATTGTTTTGTCTCTTTCTATTACTTTGTTTGAAAGATAACAGCGATAACTTAAAATTAGTTTAGTGGGTATGCAACAAAATTACCACCAATGTCGGTAAAACAATCTCCAAACACTTTTGTTTTTCGCGTTTCTTACTCACTTTCTTGAAACGTCACGATTATCTTTTTATTTATCTAAAGACTAGCTAACTTTACAGACACTGCCCTGTCTAAACTATGAACATAGAATTTTTAAAATTTTCTTTAAAAAAGTAAGTGTCTTCACGCCCATATCAACGAAGAGGTAGGCAAAAGCACAACCAGGGCACCCCCGACTAGACGTAGACACTAAATCCCACAATGTGATAGGTGGCAAGCCTATCGCCAACCGGACACATATTATCCAATCCCAAGTAACATTATTTTTATTACAAATTGGGAAAACCAAATTTTCTTTTTGTTGCCCGACGCGGGAATCGAACCCAAAGGTCAAGTCAAGTCCTACATCTGGACAGCTAGACCACAGAGATACTAGATTGACTGATTGATTTTATTTGATTTAACGAAATTGTTCCATTCGTTTACGGGTGATGCGAAGACCAAGGAAAACAGACGTTTTTTTTATATCATATAGCATACATACGTATCTTCACGCTAAGTCCCTAACGGGGTAGGCAGAGAGTATCGAGTGCCAGACCTCACGATCCTGACAAACCTGTCTTGCTTCCTTCACATTCATTACCCTTTTCATACAAACATGACGGTTTCGGAGACTCTTGACACCACCCTCGGATAATATCCGATTGATCTGATCGTGAAATGTCAGCCTCGGTCTCCCCAGGCACTTACATCCATCCACATTCGCATTGTATATCTGCTTTGTCAATTTTTCATCTGTCATTATTTCCACATGACCGAACCAGCGGAGCATGCCCTTTCGCATTTTAACACCAACACTTTCTTTCAATCCCACTTTTTCTCGGATCTCACTGTTACGAATGCGGTCAGCGAGCGTTACACCACAGATTTTCCGTAGTGCTCTCATTTCGACCGCATTTATCCTACTTTCATGATCTTTCTGACATACCCAACTCTCGCTTCCATACAATAACGTTGGATACAATAAATCATATAAATTACTAATATACTTAAATATGCTTGTCCGGGTGGAACTTAGAAACCCAATTTTAAAGTAGCTGTCATCAACCGATTGAGCTATTTGAACATACAGAATCAAGTTAAACGTAAATGAAATGTTATGATTCAGAGCTGGTATGATGATGAAGATGGAAAGTATCTATAGGAATTCCTACGATTCCCAAAATTATCCTTACGTATTTGGGCCTATTGATACGTCTTGAATAGTACTTCTCAAGTGTTCTGTTGCGAATATTCCTTATTGTTATATTATGTATATGAATCCCCATTTCGAGTGGTCTTCGCACCACGTCTGAACGGATGTACCAATTAGGAGAAGGATCATATGAAACGAAAAAGTGGGAAAATTGCAGGAAAAACAGGAAAACATTTGACCGCCTCGTTGGTCGAGTGGCTAACGTACACGCCTAACTACGCCGACCAACCGCGAGGCTCGGGTTCGATTCCCGACGGGGGCAGGCATTTGTGTGATAAACTTGATTGAGATTGAGATTTGTGTCTCCATTTCCGTGTCTGGGTGTTTATTAAATTTATTCTTGTATCTATTTATGTATTTCTATGTATTAGAATCGTTAACTAACATCCATAACACAAGCATATAATTTGCTTACTTTGGGGTTAGTTTTAATTTGTGTAACTTGTCTAGAGATATTTATTTATTATTTTTTTTATTTTTTTCCATATAGTTTGTCAGTAGAAGCTCTATCAATGACAAGCGATACAAAGTTAACCAGGTCAGCTAGTTTTACTAATATAAAAATTAGAAGTGCAATCATTTGTCAATAGGAATTACGTCACTACTGACATAATCTCGCGATTTGTGCGTGTTGTGACGTAAAACACACGCACTTGAACTTGCTATGCGTAGACGCACACTGACAGTATATAGTGCACGTTTGGTGCACGTGTACTCAATAGTATTCACGCCCCTTTTTATCCAACTATTATAGCAGATTATATAATGGAATTCAAAAGACCACTAGCTTGTTTACCCCGTGTTTGTCCGGATAATCTGTACACTGTATAGGGTAGACCATCTGCCTCTCTGCAGGTTTTTTTATGTGATAGGTCATCGAAGAATGACATGGATATCTCAATGTTTAGAGACAATCGTAGCCTATAACACCATAGATGTTACAGGTGCGTCGCTGTCCAGCGACCGGGATATAAGGCCTATTGTGCAGCTACCGAACCCTTCGGACCGGAACACAAGATAATCATTATCGAGGCAGGATAAGAGGGTGTATCCCTAAACGGGCAAGTTGCTGCACAGCACTTTACTACCGGTGAGTACTTTATACACAAATGGTGGTCAAATGTTGTGTATTATGTATATTATCTAAGTATAATCAAATTCTACAACCCAGTCCCATTCACGGTGTTAGTAACAAATCAACTGACGCTAGCCTTCTACTGCTTAATACGGTAGGACCTTTACTATGAAATTCGGTTTGACTTTTATTAATTTGTTATATATGCAAACTTGCATGTGCATCATGAGAAAACATGTAAAAGTCACTACGTGACACAATATCGTAAAAATGAAATAAAATCATCAAAATATCGTAACAACCGTTACGGTAAAAGTTGTAGTTTTCACAAATTTTAGGTCACCAGTGCGCACATGACTAAGGTAGCGTTTGTAGGCTTCGAGGGGTCATTCAACCTCATTATAATCTGACTCATTACTAGTTTTTAAAACTATTAACAAAAACTCACAGAACCTGCTCACAATGTCTTTATACACCGAAAATGCAGGTTCAAAACCCGCTGGGACTGATTTTATACGCCCTTAATGTTCAAATAAGTATTTTTAAAAGAAAATTTTCACCCCGCGCAAGATTTAAGACTATGTTTTTTGTCAGTCAGTAACGACCTGCCACGTATTCAAAAAAACTAAAAATTTATCTCATGCACGCGACTTGATTCACTAGGTGGTAGAGTTTCGCAGCGATTCGCCCGGATTGGTACCACCGCCTTACCTTTTCCTGCCGCCATAACGTCATGACGTGTTCCAGTTCGGAGGGTAAGGTAGCCGGTAAACTTTTTTTATTTATGACATTGGAAGGCAAACGCAGACGGATTTCCTGATGGTAAGAAATTCCCTTAGCCTAGAGACACAAAAGGTGGTAACGGCAGGACTAACTTTTGCTCGAGGCCTAACATCCTGACCTAAGGTTGGCAACGCACCATAAATAAAATAAAAAAAAGATAAATTATATAGTTATAAAGTTAAAATAAGTATTTGAAGTACATTAATAATTACTGTACAGTCAGCTTCATATCAACAATTGGCAATTTTATATAACGCAACAACAACAAGGTGTTCAGTATTATGTTGGCGATTGTACTATTCAGTTGTTGCTAAGATGTTATTGACCGTTTTGATGGTTACAATAGTATGATTAGGTGAAGGTTGGTCCGGGCTCCTTTGCAGAATACACCATCTGCCTTCCTGCCAGGCAGCTCGTAAAAGGCGAGCATAGGCTTACCGTCACTAACACCGTGACATCTGACTAGGTGGTACAGTTTCGCAGCGACTCACCCGGATTGGTACCACCGCCTTACCTATTACTGCCGCCATACCGTCATGACGTGATCCGGTTTAGAAGGTAAGCTCGTCGTCGTTGTGCCGGCTAATGAATAAAAAGTAATGGTTATCGCCGCGCAAGCAAAACCATAGACAATGGCTGGTTTGAACCACTAACAGCTCCAAATACAGTGATCTAGATTATTGACACGTTGGTCACGACCTTCGCACAGCTCTTATAACTGTCTAAAAATGTCTTGTCGACGACATATATAAACGCTAATTAGCCGAAATGTCTGTCTACTGTGGGCTAAATTTTTTTTATTAAATTAATTAATTAATGTTTGATTGAATACTAGAATATTTTAATATATGTGACTTTAATCAATTGGGAATATAATTTAATGTCATTATAATTTTAATATTATCATAAAATATGATAATACAAATATATAATATTAGCTAATCCGGCAGACGTTGTTCTGCTATGAAAAAATTAGGGTGAGTCACCCTTATCACAAAGGGGTATGAAAAAGATTCACCCTCATCACTTAGGGTTATATGAAATAGATGTTGGCCGATTCTCAGACCTACTACAATATGCTAACAAAATTTCATGAAAATCAGTCAAGCCGTTTAAGAGGAGTATGGGAACGAACATTGTGACACGAGAATTTTATATATAAGACTAGCTGACCCAGCAAACTTCGTATCGCTTGACATTAATGCTTAGACAGTAGCGCAGTCTGTCGGATCCGATGTGAAACATTCTAAAATCAACAACTACTTATTATTAAAAAAATAATTTAAAAAAAACATTTTCCATTGGACCAAATTGTGAATCTAAACCATTCTCGAATTCCCTAGAACACATACAAAAAGTTTCATAGACATCGGTCCAGTCGTCTAGAAGGAGTTCAGTGACATACACACTCACAGAACAATTACATATATAAAGATAATGTGATAATACATTATTTATCACATAAGTAATAATAAATAAATACTTTAAAGACAAGACATTAAATCCTACGAATATCAAATTAGATTAAATTGTATTAAAATCATATGAATTCAAAATTACTAAATGTGGGCGGAGGTGATCACTTTCCATCAGGTGACCCACTTGCTCGTTTGCCTCCTCTTCTATAAAAAAAAAGTTGTCAGGCAAGTGCACTTTTGTATACAGTGAGCCAACAGCTGTAACTTGATGTTGGTTGGCAGAAGCCCACAGGATCATTACACCTGCGTCAGCCACTAATAAGTCCTGATTTGAAGAGTAGCTGGCAGTTAACAAAGTCAGGTTTACAACGTGGCTAGCGTACACGCCTAACTACATCGACCAACCGCGAAGCCCAGGTGTGATTCCCGACGGGGGCAAGCATTTGTTTGACGACCATTTAGATGACTGCATTTCCGGGTCTGGGTGTTTATTAAATTAATTCTGGTATCTATTTAAGTATTTCTATGTATTAGAATTGTTGACTAACACCCACAACACAAGCATATAATTTGCTTACTTTGGGATTAGATTCAATATGTGTGACTTGTCCAGGGATATTTATTTTATTTATTTAGTTTATCGAGAAATCCGCATTTTGTTTGTCTTCCAATAACATAAAAAACCTCAGCGTTGATGACAAATATTTCCAAATTGCATTTCTTTTCGAAACGCTCAAAGAAATACTTGAAGTGGTACGGCTACCATATTTCATAACATTTTTCTACACTTACAAATTTTACGGTAATTCATGACTTCATCTCACGAGTCAGCAAAAAAAAGTCATGCGTGATCGATGTCTTGTCTCCGTGATTTCACCAGAGATTAGTAAATATGTATCGATTTGTCAGTGAGTAATAAGATTCTATGCAAAAAGAAAACTTATGAATATCTTTTTGAGTAAAGTAAGTAAGTCTTCACGCCCATATCCCCGAAGAGGTAGGAGGCACAACCAGGGCACCCACGACTAGTCGAAGATACTAAGTCCCATAATGTGATAGGTGGCAAGCCTATCGCCAACCGGGAACGTTTCCAATACCGACCAACATTTTTTTTCTTTAATTAGAAAATTGAAAATATCAAATTTTCTTTTTGTTGGCCGACCCGGGATTCGAACCCGATACCTCATGCAGTCAAGTCCAACACCCGGACTGCTCGACCAGAGAGGCGACTTCTTTATCTTTTTGAAAATTGTATTTAGTACTTTACTATTGCATGCTTGTATCATCAGACAGTATACAATATATTATGTATTTATGAATGGTTTGTAATTTTACCATTACTTTATTTACATTTTGTATATGATATGAAATTTACCTATACCTAATCAACTTTTCATCATAATTATATATTGTATTACGTAATTATATATTGCTATAATTATGTAATATATAGCATATATTATATACAAAATACATGCTATATATTTTATATATAATATTGTATGAAATGTCAGACCAAGGTTGACATTTCACGACCAGATCAATCGGAGTCAAGAGTCTCCGAAACCGGCGTGTTTGTATGAAAAGGGTTAATGAATATGAAGGAAGCAAGACAGGTTTGTCAGGATCGTGAGGTCTGGCACTCAATACTTTCTGCCTACCCCGTAAGGGACTTGGCGTGAAGATATGTATGTATGTATGTATGTATGTATGTATGTATGTATGTATGTGTATATTGCTAAATCATCTTATTTAAATGTACGGTGCTGTGTAAGTATTTCGGTATGAAGTAATATCAATCAAGTTCAATTTATGTACCTATTTTATTCTTTGTTTTTGAATATTTGGTACCTATATAGGTAATTGAACTTTGTTAGCCTAAAGGTTGACAGGGAGAGAAAGCATATACCTAGCATTGTTTGCCTTTTGTACTTAAAGTTTAAAAAAAATATGATATACTAACTATGAACATTTTTTCGGAATAAAAACTATCCTATGTGTTAATCCAAGTTAGCCTCTATGTATGTGCAAAATTTCATTACTATCGGCTCAGCAGTTTTTGCGTAAACGAGTTACAAACAAAAAAACATAAAAAGTTTCGCTTTTTTGTCGTGGGCAAAAATGGAAAAGTGACAAATTAATAATTACGCGTTGATACGCAATAACCCTAAATCCACATTGTAGTTACTGATTTATTTCACTAATGCAGTCAGAAATAATTAGGTGGTCGAGTCCTATGCCTCAGCCCCTTCCGGATTGGTACAACTCGGGTTATTCGTTAGTGGTACTAATATCGACGCTCGTAGGTAGGATTGCCGGTAGACACATGGCCCTAAGAGAGGTCGACATGTATGCTATCTATAGCATATTATCTCTTACTATCTGGAGAGCTTATTATATATATTATATTAGCTTAGCTTAAAGTTTGCTAACAAGATCTTTGTTCTCCAAATCCTCGTATTCATTTTTTTCAGGAAATCTGCACAGAGAGCTTATTAGCTATATGATCACATAAAAAAGGAACATTGTATCAAAATATGGCTAGCAGCTTAGCCACAAATGTTGAAAATTTGCTAACAAGATCTTTGTTCCCCAAATCCTCGTATTCATTTTTTTCAGGAAATCTGCACATTGTACCATTTGGAGAACTTATTAGCTATATGATCACATAAAAAAGGAACATAGTTTTATCAAAATATGGCTAGCAGCTTAGCCACAAATGTTGAAAATTTGCTAACAAGATCTTTGTTCTCCAAATCCTCGTATTCATTTTTTTTAAGGAAATTCGCACATTGTTCCGTTTGGAGAGCTTATGATCTATTTTATCACACAAAAAAGAATATAGTTGTATTAAAATATGACCAGTAGCTTAGCTACAAATACTGAAAAACTAACAAGGTCTTTGTTCTCCATTTTAACATATTATTTTTTTCCGGAAATTCGCACATCCAAATGAAATGAAACAGATTACCTACTTTTATTTGTTACGATGGTATAACGACCCAAATGTAAACAT
This sequence comes from Calephelis nemesis, assembly GCA_002245505.1. Taxonomy (NCBI): domain Eukaryota; kingdom Metazoa; phylum Arthropoda; class Insecta; order Lepidoptera; family Riodinidae; genus Calephelis; species Calephelis nemesis. Next base: position 156,256 of record NJDD01000376.1, read on the forward strand.
CTGCGTAACGGTAATGTGGGGCAGGGGCATTGACAGCTTACTCATCGGATGTCGGAACACAATTAGCGAGCTCACGAGAACTTCCTGATTCGAGTATTTTCATCTTTTGGCCCACATTCTTCAAGCCGGAGACGCTCATTACAATCACGTATGCCCTTTGCAGACTTAGGTTTATATTACACCTCCCCCCTTTACCATGATATCTGGTCTACGCCTTATTCCACTGGATGCTTGCGATTTAACTCTGTTTATCCCAAGTGCTAGTGCTTCTAGTGGAAAGAAGTACACTAAGATTTCCATGTTTGGTGGTGTCCCTGTGTTGGTACGGGCTCTTTTGCAGAATAGACCATCTACTTTTCTGCCAGGCAGCTCGTAAAAGTTGAGCATAGGCGGCTTACCGTCGTGAGCGTAGGCGTACCCTGACATCTGACCATCCCAACCCGGTGTTAGCACCCGCGTGTGACTATACACCGGCCGCGAACGCGCCCGCCAAACTTAGGAGACCCCGTCACGTGTTATCGGATCCACCGGATCCAATAACCGCGGCAAACGCGAACCTCCTTCCCAATCCCAACCGGAACACAAATTCACAAAACACTACACTACACCGTCGCCGCCCGCGCCGGTCTAGACGACGAAGTCCTCTCTTGCGCCCGGCGCCTAACGCCGAGCAACAAGCCGCCTCTATTCCTCCACCTAGTCAACCCAGTAACCAGAACGCAGCACCAAGTCGAGGTACGGTCTCCCGGGAGACCACCCTTGTTGCTGGCGTTGTAGGGAACAGTCCAATCCATCTATACAATGATGTCGCGGGCTGAGCACTCTGCTCGGCCCACAAAGCCCGGTGAAGTTGTAAAAACCGAGAGGTTGGCAACACATTAGTCATTTAAAAAAAAAAGGTAGAATTTCGTAGAGCGTAGTCTGGATTTGTACTACTGCCTTCCCTACTCCTGCCGCCATAATGTCAGCGCTGCCGTTGACATGTTCCGGTTGGGAGAATAAGGTAGCCGGTAAGCTCAGGTTGGCAACGCACCATTAAGACCGTTGGTTGGTGAATTTTTCAAAGTCTACCCCGTCAGATATCCCCTCAAATTGCCCATAGTTTATTTTTCCTTCAATGTTTGTTATATTTTCTTCCTTTTCCAATTTTTAAAGCACTGCACATATTACGAAAAAAAAAGAATTTTATTTTATTTTATTTTACTTGATTTTGACCTAATTTTGGCTCCGTAAATAGAGTATTGTTCACAGGAATCGTGTCAATTGTCGTTACTCTGGGATATCACAATGATAATTGTCATTATTCCAGCCTATTTCCTTCTGTTGCGCCACATAAGTTTCCATTAAAGGTCGCTGTTCTTGAGTTTTTCTGCCTAATCTATAAAATATAGCTTTCAATTCACCAATTCCTTAGATATTAAATAATTAATTCATCAGTACAAAGTACAAACTACAAGCATTTTAAATTCATTCATTAGCTCAAGACTCATATCACTGTCCCAGTTACGACTTCTAAACAAACGAAAATCTTGACACACATAAAAATATTAGGTCATTAGATGTTACAAGAGGTGTTATCTTAAGTTTGTACATCCTTAGTCACTGTCACTTTATGGAGATAATTAATCAGATAGCTAATAAGAAAGTTCGTGGGTGTGTCCATCTTTTCTTGCACCTGACAAAAATCTGGTTATTAATGACTTTAACCGTCTCATTGGTCGAGTGGCAAGCGTACACGTCTAAATACTTCGACCAACCGCGAGGCTCGGGTTCGATTCCCGACGGCATGCATTTGTGTGATGAACATTTAGATGTCTGCATTTCTGGGTCTTGTTTATTAAATTTATTCTGGTATCTATTTAAGCATTTCTATGTACTAATAGGTAGTATCGTTGACTAACACCCATAATACAAGCATATAATTTGTTCAGTTTAGAGTTAGATTCAATTCGTGTAACTTGTCCAGGGATATTATTATTTATTGTTATTACTTTCCAGGGTAAAATAAGGGGAATATGTGTTGGTGGGAATAAGTCTGACCGCTATAGATTTTGAATGTTAATTCTATGGTCACCACTAAACCTGTTACTGTCTCAATATTGTGATGCTGGTCAATATGATATTCCATGCTAGAGGGTGAGGTAGCCGTCAAACTTGTCCATGAGTTTAAAGATTCCATCCAAAAAATAGCGATACATCAGTAACATAAAGATGTTTTTAGACGACGATTGTTTCTTACCATCAGGAAAGCTTGCTTGTCCTCACTACATAGTATAAAAACTACGCAACGGATTTTGATGTGGTTGCTTAGTAAAGTGTTTAAAGAGGAAGGTGTATATGTATATTTTATACACGTGCGAAGCAGTGTAAGCGGCTAGTATATTATAATTTATAACCAAAAGAAACACTCCATAAATACAGGTCGCCTTTAGACAGCAATTTTGGTAGTTGTCAAACATAAGTAAGCCTCTTGCTTTTTTAAATTTATTCTGGTATCTATTTAAGTATTTCTATGTATTAGTATGGCTGACTAACACCCATAACACAAGCATACAATTTGCTGACTTTGGGGTTAGATTCAATTTTTGTGGCTTGTCCAGAGATTGTTACTTATTGTTATTTTTTTTGTTATTGTTTATGAAATTTACCGGCTACCACAAACTCGAGACCAAACCGAAACACGTTGAAGGTTGAGTTTCATGGCGATATTCATGGGCGCCTGCAGCAGAAGCCAAGGGGGTGCAGCTGCACCCACCTGTCCGGAAAGAAAGCAGATAGAAAAATTACCTGACTGAACTTGCGGAAGAGTAATGCTTTTCGAGAATATGTATGTTTGTTTGTGTTTGCATGTAAATATTATGTATTTTGCTATAGATGTTTATTTCTATGTTTTATATTGGTCAATAGTATAGATAGAGATACACCTCCCTGAAAATAGTCCTGGCGACGCGCACGGCGATTTAATAGCATACGAACACCGTAACGTCACGTGTATACAAAAAATAGCCTTTGTTTTAATGAATATATAATAACAGTGTTCATACTATTTGCAAGTAAGCATATCTGTAGACTTTACACTAATGAATCAGTCAAGACATGTTTAATTAATTGGAGGGCTGCGACAATTATTATCTGTATAAATAAAACCACGTCTTTTGTAGTCTTATTTTTTTACAAATTATTTTTTTTAAAATGTTGGAACGCAAACAAGCAGACGGATTTCCTGATGGTAAGAAATTCACGCCGCCTAGGGACACCAAAGGTGGTAATGGTGCGCTGCCAACCTGAGGATGTTAGGCTTCGAGCAAAAGTAAGTTTACCAGCTACATTACCCTCCAAATCGGAACATGTCATGATGTTATGTCACGGTGTTAGTGACGGTAAGCCTATACTCGCCTCTTACGAGCTGCCTGGCAGAAAGGCAGATGGTCTATTCTGCAAAGGAGCCTGGACCTTGCTACAATTAAGTAATCTGTGGCCTGGACCAACACGGTTAACTTGACTTTCTTTTTTTCTAATCTGTCACAGATTCCTAGCGAAAAACGTCCCTTGACTTAAATGCAAAACAGGACTAATCAACATTTCTTGAATGACTTAAAAAAATCGGATGTATCAATTTCAATAATGTGTAATTTTATTGCACTTTGAGTTAACTACCCAGAACATTTTTTTTATCACAACTCATACCTATTAAAAACTTTGACATCTCTGCATGAACTCGATGCCACTCTAGGTGGTACATCGCCTTTTACCACGAACCGCGTTAACTGCGTAAATAAAAAACATTATGTTTGTATGAAATACTACCCTTTTGGTTTCGCTCCCTACTAACATATTACTTAGGGTCAATCACTGTTTTTCGCTATGCATTTGGAACACATTATTATTTGTTAGTGAAGTTGTCCTTTTTCGTGGATCTAAAATTTCATATAAATTTAACGGGAATGCTTAATAATAAGTTATGCTAAAATAATGATATTATTGAGTATAAATGACCAAATAAAATCTTAGAAAACCCAACACATCTTCGTTTTTGCTCATCATAGCAGTTTGTTACAAAAATGTTAGTCAAGTTTTATTATGTAACCGACTTTCATAAAATAATAAGATTTAGGTTCCCCAATCAGTTACGTGTACCCCTGGGGGTTAACAATATTACTTGAAGGATAATTTAATACCAATCGGCCAAAATTAAATCGACCATCGAGGAAACAGAGTTAGAAATTTTTGGTCATTATTTGAGAAAAGAATTGCAGATAATAAAATAAAAATATCTTTCATAATAGTTGCAGCACTTTGCCGATTTTACAATAAAGTCATTCATTCATGTTTCATGTGAGATGGGAAGCCTTTAAATAGTGGAAACCCGTTTAAAGTGTATCTAGTAACTTCTCGTAACACGATAATAAACTAACAAATAAGGATTATAAAAGGTGTTTGGAATTTAATCGTCACTGCGACTTATCCAAAAAAATTGTTCTGAAGGGTTTTCGATATACCCACACAGCTACACGCAAAATGATGCTATTTCGTTAAACACAACACTGCAAAGCTAATTGAGGGCTACCGTCTTTTTAACCGACTCGAATAAGGAGGACGTTTACAATTGGACTGTATTTAGTAGGTATACACATACTAGCTGACCCAGCAAACTTCGTATCGCTTGACATTAATGCTTAGACTGTAGCGCAGTCTGTCGGATTCGATGTCAAACATTCCAAAATCAACAACTTATTATTGAAAAAATAATTAAAAAATCATTTTCCAGGACACCAAATTGTGAATCTAAACCATTCTCGAATTCCCTTAAACACACATAAAAAGTTTCATCAATATCGGTCCAAAATAGTCGTCTAGAAGGAATTCGGTGACAAACACACGAACACAAGAATTATATATGTAAAGAGTTTTTATTTTTTAAGTTTTTAAAATAGTCTACTATAAATTTTATCAAAACGAAGGATGTTAATAAAATTTATAATAGACTATTTCGAAATCTTTCGAAAAAAAGTATTATTGAATTGCGTTGTAGTACCTACCTACCCAATGAAATAGTCGGTCTTTGCAGTTTTACTGCTTAATTATATTATATAATTAAGTTTTTATAACATACAGCTAGTATGTTATAAAAACTTAATTATAACATACTAGCTGTCCCGGCGAACTTGGTTCCACCCGCTCCGTTTGTATGGGAAAATTTTAAATGTTGGTTTTCCTAGTTTCCTCGCAGTTTTTTCCTTATTTCTTACCTTTTAAACCTTCCCTGCACTTCTACAAATAATTCAAAACCAAAAGGAGCCAAATCGGGCCAGCCGTTCTCGAGTTTTAGCGAGACTAATGAACAGCAATTAATTTTTATATATATAGATTTATAAGATCGAGGTGAATACTTTGAGATGGGTATAAACTCTGAACGCCAGCGGAGATTTGAAATTTAGCTCTCAAGCTGCTAACGACCAAGGGTGATCAAGGAACCGCCACATAGACATCGTTATGCCAGACTGTGCTACATTCCCTATCTACACCTCCAGTATTGTAGATCCGACGATAATATAAAACAGAAGTTGCCTGAACGATAACATAAGAAAGTTAAACATACATTAACTACTGTAATTAAAAAAAACATCTTCACGCCCATATCCCCGAAGAGGTAGGCAGAGGCACAACCAGGGCCACCCATGACTAGCCGAAGACACAGTCCCACAATGTGATAGGTGGCAAGCCTATCGCCAACCGGTAACATTTCCAATCCCGAGAAACATTATTTTAATTAGAAAATTGGAAAAATCCAATTTTTTTATTGCTCGTCCCGGGATTCGAACCCGGTACCTCATGCAGTCAAGGCCAACAATTGAACCGCTAGACCACAGAGTCGATCAATATAATAAAATTATAATTATCAACGTAATTAAATTTTAAACAAAAGCGGTTGTTCCTCAATTCACACAAAGGACCTCTAGACAAAATACCCTTAACCTTTCGGGGTAATAAATTAAACAACAATTCCGAACTGTTCCAAAAAATCGAATCCCTGGTCTAGCGGTCCGGGTGTTGGACTTGACTGCATGAGGTCCTGGGTTCGAATCCCGGGTCGTGCAACAAAAGAAAGTGTGGTATTTCCAACTTTCTAATTAAAAAAAAAAGTTGCTCGGGATTGGATATGTGCCCGGTTGGCGATAGGCTTGCCACCTATCACATTGTGGATCTTAGTGTCTTCAGCTAGTCGTGGGTGCCCTGGTTGTGCCTCTGACTATACCTTCGGGGATATGGGCGTGAAGATACTAAAACAACAATTCTCAATAAATGTCATGAAACCGATAGCCCTAACGATATGACTCATTAAAAACATCTCAAATTTCTTTTAATTTCTTCTTGAGACAGTCATAATTATTCTGATTAATTCTAGCCCTATGACTAACACATTCCAATTTCTGCCATTATTTGAAATCCTCTTTCCCATTGTTACATATTTAAGAAAGCAATAATGTTTTGTGTAGAGATCACTAAAATTTTCAAATATTAACATCATATTTAGAAGTGGCAGACTTTTTCTTTCTACGTTTCCTAACAGTGCCACTGCCTACCGCTTCGTTAATATGGGCGTGAAGATACTTTTTGTATCACTACCTATAACTTTAACGGCTGTTAATGTGTTTTGATCTAAGAGTAAAGTTTCTGAAATACAAAAAATAATTGTAATTTAGCCCAAATTTAAATGGTATCCTAGCCACAGTATATTATATACCAGTACATATATAAATACTTGTCTTCTCGCCAATACCCTTACAGGGTAGGCAGATGCCATATGCCATATGGCAAATGCCATATTATATCTCTTTAGCTCGCCTATCTTCCTCCACATTAATTTTTTTTATACAAACACGCCGATTTCGGTGACTATTGACACCACAATCGGATAAAAACCGATCGATTTGATCATGCCATGTCAACTTGGGCTCCCGGAGTACCTACATCCATCCACATTAGCATTATATATTATCTGTTTTGTCAATCTTTCATCTGCCATTCTTTCCACATGATTGAACCAACGGTTTAGAACACAATTTTCTTCGCCTATCGCATTAGTGGTTTAGCGGTTCATCTTGAATTTGACTTCATGAGGATTAAATCTCCGGATTTGACAACTGAAAGAAAATGCGTTTAATTAGTTTTCTGATACAAAAACAACTTTTCCCGGGATTAGATGACTCGGTTGGCGATAGGCTTAGGCACCACATTGCGATAGGTGGTGGTGCCCTGGTTGTACCTCTGCCTACCTCTGCCGGGATACGGGCGTGAAAATATTATTTTTTCTGTCAATCCGCTGGGATTTTCACTGGTCTCACTGTAGCGAATGCGGTCAGCAAACGTAATATCACAAATATTCTGTAGCTCTCATTTTGAGCGCATTCATCCTATTTTCATGCTGTTTTTGACATATCCAACTCTTAATTCCATAACGTAACGTTGGGGTCAGCACAGAATTATGCAAAATGATTCTATCTAACTAACGATACCTTTGAAATAGTGCTCATCTTATACTATTTTCTGCACATAATATCTTTTCTACATCCCCGGTGTACTTTCCGTCTATGCTAAACGCACTGCCACGATATAAAATTTAATTAACTTGCTCCAACACTACATCCTCGACTAAAAAATTCTTGCATTCTGGCTACATAATACGACACCTTTAGCCCCTGTCACGAAGTCGTTTTTGCCGTATAATGGGTACAGATCAAGCACATGAAAGCCAACGACGTGCCTTTATTCGCTTTTGTTTACTTGGCCTAAAAAGCCAATGTTTTTATTTAATTTCGATAAGAGCTTAAGTAGGAGAACGGTTTTTTTCGAAAGTACTTGTAAAACAAGCTTATGGTACTTTTCTGCTGTCTGACTAATAAGATATTTCGGTACGAAATACACAAATATCTAATCACTAATTTTTAACATCTAAAAACCAACTTCTTTGTTTTATTTTTCGTGGGAAAGATAGCAAAAGAGTATGCGGTTTAACAGATGGTAAGAAATCACCATCGCCCACGTAAGAACAATGTGTCTCTTAAGAACACATTTCAGAACGCGTATTACAACCGCAGCGGTCGCGGTTGTTTGCGGATCCCGAGGAAGCGGCCGTCATGTAACCAGTGTGCTACACTATTACGAGACGCCTGTCAGGGAGACATCTGGTCTATTCTATGCGAAGGATTCTTCTTATTCTGTATTATCTATAGAATAATTATGAAACCCCGTACCAATAAGGGGAAAGGATCGGACTGTTTCAAAATAATGCAGCCAATAATTCAAGATATTCTACAATACAATCAAACGAAAGAAGCAGGTATTGAGAAGTCCTAGCGCAGATCTTTGCGCACCGAGAACCTGCGTCACTTGCATTTTTTTAAATTAAATCTCTTACAAAGATACTGTCTGTTATCATTGTATTCTCTGCTAGTAGATCAGTATGAATATGGTATGAACATAAGAACGCAAACGAACCCACTCATTCGCCTTCGTTTGCTCGGTCTGTACCCAGCATTAGTGGATTTAGATTTTTTTTTAAATGTCTACAACGTAGGCACATATTTTAACTTTTTATCCTCTAGTAGAAAATCAATACTTTTTATGCAACTGCGTAATAACGTAATCACTAAGTACAGTTAGTAATACATTTGATAGTCAACATCCGAGTTGTTATCTCAATAATTTGTATTCTTTGATAGTTTTTATTTATTTTATTTTTATGATTTTGGAAGGCAAACAAGCAAACGGATTTCCTGGTAGTAAGAAATTCATGTCGCCTAGAGACACCAAAGGTGGTAATGGTGCGTTGCCAACCTGAAACCGGGATATCATGCCTCGACCAAAAGGAAGCTTACCGGCTACCTTACCTTCCGAACAAGAACACGTCAATGGCAAGTACTGAGGTTATAGCAGCAGGAATAGCTAAGGCGTTGGTATCAATCCGGGCGAGTCGCTGCGAAACTGTACCACCTACCTAGTAAGATGTCACGGTGTTAATGGCGTTAAGCATATGCTTACCTTTTACCTTGCTGCCTGGTAGAAAGGCAGATGGTCCATTCTTCAAAGGAGCCCGGACCGACACGGGGATATTCTTAGGACATAACGCTTACCAAATAGAGACCAAGTTTCATGGTTCCTATCAATATATACAAATGGCCAATTTTTCGTTTCTTACACTTTTGCAACCAAAGCCTTAAGAAGTTAGAAAGTTCTGATAACTAACTATATAATATATACAGGGGTATGAAAAATAGATGTTGACCGATTCTCAGACCTACTTAATATGCTCACAAAATTTCACGAAAATTGGTCTAGCCGTTTTGAATGAGTTCAATCACGTACACCGTGACACTAGAATTTTATATATTATATCTATAATAAATTCAAAAGAATATTGTTTCAAACGAATATACATAAACGAATCGACAGACAGATAATATCATTTGTTATACCTAATAGACTAGCATACAAAGTAGTATTGATGTAGCTATAAAAGTATTATTTTTAACAATAGCTGGATAGCAACTAAGTTTCTTAGCGGAGATAAAATGAGGGTCCCAAAAATCTACCTGAGTCTAAGCTCAAGGTTTCACAGACCTCCTAACATCAGCGTTCTCGTCTATATCTCGAATGAGGTTTGTTTGTATTCTTTTTGACAATGCTGAGCTTATTTGAAATTCCATTGCTATTTCATTTTTAACCGACTCTAAAAAGGGAGGTTTGTATTTTCACCTATTTTTTGTATGTTTGTTATGCACTCACTCGTTCAATTACTCCAGTCCAGAGGGCTTTTAGAAAAAATTAGGCTACCTTCCGAGATGATTCCTAGCTATTCCGATATTAATTTTGTCATAATCCGAAAAGCGGTTTTCGAGTTATACTTAATATTGCAGACGTTTTGCCTATCTTAGCGACATCATTAATGATGATTAAAATTATATATTAATGTAGGACCATTTTGGACCCATTTCAAATAAGAAAAATTATCGAATTTAAATCTCGGCTTGGTATTAAAATAATTATTAAGTCTTTTTGCAGTTTTTCTATGCTTAAATTATTAAAAATGAATTCTTTTCTATAACATAATTATATCATATAATTGGAATTAGAATTTGTAAAATAAGGTGGTGAGTTATTATTATAAGTTACTAGATAGTAATAGACAGACAACTACAACTACACGACAACACCAAAACCATCAGCATTTTTCTAATTTTTTTTAAATTAGTTTTTACCATATCGTAATGTAGCATTGTCAAAAACTCAATTAACTTCTATTGAACACATGTCTACAGAAAAAATATGGGTGATCCCAATAGACCTTATTATTTTTTTTAAACTCAATTTTTAAAAACCGAAAAAAAAAATGAACATATCTGTATTTTGCAAAGGGATATCCGTAACGTGCGTGTTTGCAAATGTTATGGTGATATTTTTATTTTCGTACATTTTTTATTACATAAATTTAAATTTTAGAAAAACTGAACACTTTATTCAAACACAATATTGTGACAGAAAGACTTATAAATAAATAAATATCTCTGGACAAGTCACACAAATTGAGTCCAACCCCAAATTAAGCAAATTATATGCTTGTGTTATGGGTGTTAGTCAACGATACTAATACCAAAGACAATATATATAAATATACTAATCTCTGCTAATACACAGAAACACTTAAATATATACCAGAAGAAATTTAATAAACGCCCAGACCCGGCTATGCAGACTACATAGTATAAAACGAAATCGCTTTCTCTGTC
>NJDD01000376.1:167498-203865 GCA_002245505.1 Calephelis nemesis
TACTACTACTAGTAAAACTAGTAACTACTACTAAGTAGAAACAGTATTTCCAAGGAGGATTTTAAGAGGATTAAAAAACTTTTCAAACGCCTGCCTGCGTCGATCGACACCTAATTCTTTGTGCTAACGTTCATGGCTGTGTATGCGGTCTTTTTTATTTTTATTTTATTTTATGTTATAGGAAGGCAAACAAGCAGGCGGAGTTCCTGATGGTAAGAAATTCACGCCGCCTAGAGACACCAAAGATGTTAATGATGCGTTGCCAACCTGAGGTCAGGATGTTTGGCCTCGAGCAAAAGTAAGTTTACTGGCTACCTTACCCTCCGGACCGGAACACGTCATGACGTTATGGCGGCAGGAATAGGTAAGGCGGTGCTACCAATCCGGGCGAGTGCTGCGAAACTCTACCACCTAGTCAAATGTCACGGTGTTAGCGACGATAAGCCTATGCTCGCCTTTTACGAGCTGCCTGGCAAGAAAGGCAGATGGTCTATTCTGCAAAGGAGCCCGGACCAACACGAGGATCTGTTAGCTCCGGCTAATCTCTGAAACGGCTGGATCGATTTTAAAGGGACTTTCACTGGCAGGTCATTATATGCTATATAATATAATAAGGAATAATTTACGCAACTTTAAATTTAGACCTTTTGTTAAATTCTACACGGACGAAATCGCGGGCACAGCTAGTTTTAAATATAGAGCTCGACGTAATTAAGCTATTTCTGAATATTTGTTTGCGATGACTCTCCGCCGGACTGTCTGCTGTCGAGGATTAAAATAAAAGTACATAAAGTGTATGAGCATACCGCATGCGCCATGTGTAGCATACTACTACTATCCGGAAACCGTATATTGGAGATACTTAGTACTTACCTACTAAATAGTCTTCGTTAACGGAAACGGGTTTGAGATTAAGGTACTATTAAACGACTCTTCCTCTGTGTAAACTCACTACTACTTGATTAATTTTCGCGAAATAGGTATCTATATAAAATCTATAAAAGAAAGTCGTGTTAGGTACACTATTAACAACACAATTGTCGGCTGAACCGATTTGGCTGAAAATTGATGGGTAGGTAGATTACAACCAGGGGACGAACATAGGATACTTTTTATTCCATTAGACTGCGAGGAGACGTGAAATAACCAAAGTTTTATTTTTTCCACACAAACTGAACGGGTGAAACGTAGAACGCCGGAATACCCAGTCCATATAATATACGTAAGAATTACCTACTCTATTTATAACTCAGGAACAGCGAAACTGATTTAGCTGAAAATTGATACAGAGATAGCCTAGAACAAGGATACGGAAACAGAATATTTTTTACCCCGTTCGACAGTAGGCAAACTAGAAAAACCAACAATTTATCTTTTCCTATACAAACTGAACCGGTGGTACAAAGTATGTCGGAGCAGCTAGTAAAACATAACAGTTTAATAAAAACATCTACTAAATAGGCAGAGAACTACAGAAATTATATGATATGGTATACCTACATACAGCTTATTTATAAACGTAACAGTACAAAGATATAACTAACTAGCAGTTTCACGCTGCTTCGCCTGTGTAACTTCTACAGCACCGATTTTGATGAAACAAAGCCTGTGTCACTCAGGAATAATGTAGCATTCTAAAGGTGAAATAACTTTTAAAATCGGTCCAGTAGTTTCGGAGTGTATTCATTTTAAACAAACAAACAAAATATCAAATCTTTCCTCTTTATAATATCAGTATAGATAGAGTATACTCGCAAATTAAAATAAACTAACTAGAAGAAATTCAGAAACCTAAGAAAACTGGAATTTACTTTTGCTGGGGCCGTTTACATCACATAAGTTAGAGCTCTGTTTCTAAGTACATATTACTGTTGAGAAAATGTACCTAATTTTAAACCATCAGAACGTCCTAAGTAAACGAATAACATAACATTTCTGTATTTCAGAGTTCAGACTTCAGACTTCAGAGTGTGTACGAATATGCGGCAAATTCCGCATGGCGCATTTCATAAATAGAATGCTATATTTATGCAATGGGCCTGGTTAAGGGTGTGTTCATATTCTATATACTTATTAACACATGATGCCAAAACTTTAGACCCCTTTTTACGAAAATTGCGGGGACGCAGGAGTAGGGGAAAAGGGGGAAATGGGAGTCACTTAAGCGATAGTTAAAATAACGAAAAAAAATATTGTGCTATATTTATCAAAATAATTTGCTTACATACTCTAACTAATTGTCTATCAGTCTCAATTTTATTTTTTTCATTTAGAATCATACTTTGACAAAATTGAAGTTTTTAAAAAATATCAGCCTTGACCACCATTGCCCTAACATGTGGGTAATTGTAGTCAGCCTGTAGGACAATGAGGGTCAAGGTTCCAATTCTTATATTCAGCATCTGTCGCACATGCAACCCTCAGGAGAATACTATTCTATGCAGTCTGTATGGGCCCGCAGTCCGCAGGGTATGCATCGGTACCACATTTCGTTGTTACGGCCAAATTCGGAGCAGATCAAACAAATGTTGCTAGACTCGTCTTCGTTGTCATCACATATATGAGTCTGACTAATATCAGTCTCAGTGGAAGACCTTGTTTACAGATTTCTGTAGTGAAAGACGTTTCTAGCTTGCTAATGTTGCTCGGCTTTTTACAGTCTTAGCTGATTTTTTAATGGAATTTACTGACTCCCATTGCCCGATAATAGGTTTTTCAATAAAAAAAAAATCAAATTTAAGTAATAAGGTTAAATATTTACTATTTTTTTAATGATATGATTGTTACGTACTTTATACATAATGTAGTTAATAAGACAATCATAAAATTGCTTCGAAACAGTTACTTATTGTTTAATTAGTGCACACGTAAAATTATATCAAAAACGCGGAAAAACGTGTCGCGATCTTCTCTCGTGAGCCTGACGAGTGATCTGAATGACCGTGCGGTGGCGGAAAAGGTATGATACGATTGGCTATTTTCGCCACTGTATCTGTTTCGACGGGTTTTTGTTTTCTAGATATGGTAGTGACCACCATTGCCCGCTGACTCCCATTGCCCGGTTCTCCCCTATAATATTTGGCACACTTATAGTTTTGTGTAGGAGAAGTGCAGAACGCTAATATTTTTCAATAGTAATGCTTATAAAGTACATTAAATCAATAAATGAAACATTACCTACACACTACCATGCATATTTTGACACACACAAACAAATATATTGATGATAATAATAAAACAGATGGCGCACCATATAGTTTGGAAACAAAGTAATTGGTCTTGGGAAAAGAAGATGGCGTTCTTGTCAACAAGATATTAAAATTTATCATGGTCGAATTTCGACCAACAGGCGACCACTAGTATACTAAAATATGTTTTCTAAGATTCATTTGGGTGAAATACACTCTTGAATTATTATTGGGTGGAATAGTTTTACGTCAAGCCCCAGGAATGTCATAACCACCCCCGCCACCTGCTGCCATAATGCCAGTGCCTTCATTGTTCTGACTTTGAGCGATATCCAGTAAATTAGGCTGGCAACAAAAGGGTAAGGGTATTTCTTCATAGTTCTTATCTATACACAACACTGTAAGATAAGTTATTTGATAACACCCTAAAGACTTGATCAATGAAGCACGTTATGATAAAACATTCTGTATAGATTAAAATTGCATAACTGTAGTGGAAGGTGTGTTGAAAATAAGGTGATTGCTACATATAATTGTTAATACTTACATCACACCTTAACAGGGGTGTAGGTTAGAATGGTTAGATTGACGCCCCGGAAATAGTGAGTTTTCCCGTTTCTAGGACCTTCAAACTTTAAATAGGCGTCTAGCTCTAAGAGAGTGTGGGACGTGAAATTTCCAAGTATTTGTGCATGCATATTCTGTTTTTTTGGTTACAAGTTTTTTCTTTAGGTTTTGGCCTTCACGTTAGTATGTTGCCATTAGTCAAGTAGAAATTTGCATCAAATTTTAAATAAATTTTTATCAATTATGATTAGTCATCAGGCATAAGTCGTCAGTAAGTCATGTCAGGCTCTTGGGTAAAGCGATGGCCTTATTACTCAAGCTCATGTAATGAGATTTTGCGGCAACGACGAAATACAGGATACGCTAATTTCTTCATGATTATTTCATATTTTGTGCACTTTCACTGAAGAAAATTGTACAAAATGCCACCAAAATTGACTAATTGCCACGAAATACAATAATTATGAAAAAAAGTCGACCATCTTTTCTCTCGATGGCGCCAAAACTCTGGTTACAAGTTAAAAAAAAACCTTAAAAATACAGATTTCAAGGAAAAGGGCTCATAAAAAGTAACAGAGTTGTCACAACAGAGTGTGAAATACGCTATGTGTATTAGTTTAATTAGTTTAACTAGGTGTTTTATTTTATCTCATACCGATTTTCAAAGGAAACCCCTCATTTTAGGATTCTAAAATTAAAATAATAATGTGTCCTTGTCCAGGTTTTATAACCATTATTTTTCTAACCTAAAACTAAACCGTAGGTCTTAGCAAACCTAGGTAAGGGCTAAAACTAAATATAACATGGGCCAAGTGCGGGTTAAAATTTAAACAAAAAACGGGTTGCACTCCGGGAGTGCCGGCAGAAGTGAAAACTTGAATATTAACGTTGTGCATTTTTAATATTTTGGAATGGTATACAGGGAATAATTTTGCACGAATTGCATAATTATCAGTATGAAAGTACTATCATTTACGTGGTAGAATTATCGTACATAAAATTTTAAATTATTATTTAGTTAATGAATTATTTGTAGTCGGTTTTTTGCAGTTTTATTACACTCAAATTGTTATTAGTTTATTATAAAATAAAAATTATTAGAAAATATTGTTTTAGTTAAATTATTTTTGTAAGGTTAAAAAATATGTCACGTCATCATACTAGGTGACTGGGGGTTCAACATTTATGTCACTACCGTATAAGGATGAAATAAGGACCCGGGAGGATTTAAAAGTTTTCAAATTTGTTTAATTATAACTATGACACCATTTTGGCGAATAATTTTGGCAATTAACATGCGTATATTCAAATAGTCATTTGAATTATTTAAAAAAATCTTTTCTTAGTAGGTATAATCGAAAAGAAAAGGTAATTAATATCATTAATAAACAATGGCAGACTACCATATCCATACAACAAAAGTAAAAAAAATATATTCACGGTACGTCCGGTGCCAGCTGAAGATACCAGAATACCACAATAGCGAACACTGCATTAGTGACAGAAGAGAAGGTTAGCCACCTTCTTCTTCTTCAAATCACTTCAAATAAAAAGTTTTCTTTGTTAGGTTTGTTGTTACTTCCTAACAACAAAGCATTTTAATCATGAAGTTAATTCTGTCATACGAAAAAAAAATATTTTAAAAATTGAAAGATATAAAATAACTCTACAATGTAGAGATGCCCTTATATTCAGAAGAAGAAACAGCTGGTGAATGCATCGCCAAATTATTGACATCGAGTTGCATACCAACTTCCTAACCAGTTGCACTAATCACTTATTATCATTCGAAAAGTATCTTCACACCCATATCCCCGAAGAGGTAGGTAGAGGCAAAACCAGGGCACCCACGACTAGCCGAAGACACTGAGTCCTACAATGTGATAGGTGGCAAGCCTATCGCCAACCGGGCACTGTTCCAATCCCAAGCAACATTTTTTTTTTATTAGAAAATTGGAAAAACCCAATTTAAAGTTTTGAAATTCCGGACATTTCGATTTCTTTACCACAGTTTTAAACAGATTAACTACCAAACAGTTTTAGTTGTTATTGAAAAAAATTACAACGTCGACAGTAAATGACGGCTATTTAAAAAACTTACATTAACTTTGTCTTCTTTCGGCGGTATGCGAAGGTTTGTACAACCGGCTGAACCGAAGAAAAATTTATGGTCAGGTTTGTTATTCTAGTATATCTTACTATAGAACACATTTTTATATATATTTTTTGTTATAATATAATATAATTTAATTGTTACATTTTTTCGAATAAAAGTAGGTCTCAATATGTTACTTCCGTTTTCTTACTACATTTACCGTAACATATAGACGGACTGACAAAGTAACAAAACCGACAGCATAAAGCTTGGTCTGGTCGTGGTCATATTATATGATAATGATAATTTAAACTTTGAAGAATTATTACTGTACTCTGTGATTTAAACACAGTTTATGAAAACGATAGGTCAAAAACACCCAGGGCCGGCGCAATAATTCTGTTTATCAGATTTTTAAAGATATTTAAAAATAACATTTAATTGTCCTCTCTGTCTGGTGGCTAACATTCTTTATTTGCTAAAGTATCTTTGTAGGCGTTCTTATTAAAATTTGTATTTATTCCATAACCCCAGCTCCCTCATGGGGTAAACAGATAGCAACAAGTGCCAAGCATCACGGTTTAAATAAACCTGTCTTGCTTCATCCATATTAATTACCCTTTTTATAAAAAACCCACCGATATTGTAGACTCTTACAAAGCATACGTAGGACATGCTCCAGAGAAGGGTTTTGAAGAATTTTCCTGCAAAGATTGAGACAGAAGAGCAATTTTTTTGCATTTTAGCCGGACCTTGGATGATATAACGCAGCAAGACTTAGATAACTAAATCCAAAGCATGCAAAATCGCTACAGGACCCTTATAAATGTCATGGGTGGGTTTACAGACTACTTATTTATCACATAAATGTTTAAAGTTCCTTATTGTTACAATTATTACTAACATTCATTGTTAGTTTTACCATTACTTTACGTTTTTTTTTATTTCAATCTAAAATTGTTACATAAAAAACGCAAAACAATAAGTTTAAAAAGGTTTTATAAAAATATGTACATGTTAGTTAGATGATCAATCAATAATAAGATTAGATCATCAATAAATTTTGAGATAATTAAGTACATTAAAAATATCCCTAGAAAGTCTTTATGTGTTTATTTACCAGAAATATTCGATACTAGGTACTCATAAAAAAATGTTTGATTATAATTACATCTTTGTGAACTATGCCTTACGATTTTGTAACCGTCCGTTTTGTAACTGTCCCCTAAAATTTGCTAAAAATCAGATATATTTGGCCCTTATCCACTAAATGTTTAAAGTAAAACTGCATTTATTCAAATGAAAACACATTTTCGATTAGCTGATTTAGCTCTTGAAAGGCTAACAATAATATTTCATTAGTAACATGAAAAACAAATGTTGTTTTTGGACATTTCGTAACAAACCTGATCAAAATTTCATCTTTTTGAGAGTTTTATTAATTTTATAAGCTTAATTTCATTAAATATAGATAGCAAAAGACCATATTGTTCCTAAATATATTTTGGATTTCGAAAACCTATCATAGTTTCATTTATTTTGGATATTGAATATAGTAACAAAACTGACAAATTTATCACACTTGTTGTCTTATTTTATATTTTTTTCCATTAATTAATACAAATAATCAAAAACAAAGTAATATATCTAAACCAAGAAAAGATTTGCTTTCGAATCTCATTAAAAATGTTACAATACATGGATGTGAAATTTTAAAGCATATTTTTTGACTGTTGTGCTCAATTTTTGAAACTCCCCAACTGCATCGACCGATCGCGCGGCTTGGGTTCGATTCCCGACGGGGGCAGGCATTTGTGTGATGAACATTTAGATGTCTGCATTTCCGGGTCTGGGTGTTTATTAAATTTATTCTGGTATCTATTTAAGTATTTCTATGTATTAGAATCGTTGACTAACACCCATAACACAAGCATATAATTTGCTTACTTTGGGGTTAGATTCAATTAGTGTAACTTGTCCAGAGATTTATATTTATTTTTTATGTTTATTTTTTATTTTAGGTAGGTTACCCTTACCTTTGTATCTACTATCGATACTGAATAATAAAAACACACTAATGGATTTTTTAAATTTCCTTAATTCATTAAATAGGTATTCATTTACTCAGAATATTGTAATCTTAATACCTATCTAGGTATTATTCACGTCTATTGTTGATAGTCTGGGGTACAAGTTCCTTAAACCCAATATTTTAAACCACAAATGTACGTGTTATGAATTAGTTAAGTATATACCTAGGTCTATAGGTAAAGGTATATCTAAATTAATATATAGAATTTAATTATTTATTTGTGTTATTTTTAGTCCACCAAAATCGCGATATTGTGTCTACGTCGAAGTAAAATCGATTTTTGTTAACATTAATTATTAACTTTAAAAAATAATAAATGGCATAGGTACCTACTATGTAATGCAAAATAAAATTTATTTTTCTAATATTGTCGAGTGTAGTTAAAAAAATATAAATACCTATAATAATTTTAAGTTTATGTACTATAATATTCGATTAAAAATGTAATATGGTTCAATGGTCTAAATTTCATTTTAATAAATTTTATTCAGAGTACCTATATAAAAGTACCTAGGTATTAAGTTATTTATTTTGTTATTAGTTAAAATTGAAAAGCGCATAGCCCTATAACGATTACTCATTTATAAAAGATCCATAAATATCTTAACCAACCTTAGAATATTTACTTTAATCAGCATTATTTATCGACTCAAAATAATAAAAGCGAATGTCTGTTAATGAAGAGCTTCATTATAAAATAATTATCGTACTCTCAAACAAAACAATAGTGAACGTATTCAATTCAGACCGCGAATCACATATTTTTGTTCCTTCCTCTGCTCTGTGCGTTTGCGCGCTTGCTTTTCTGTGGCAGTTTGAATTTGGCGCGCAGACAGAAGCGGTCAGACAGCGCGCGCGCTTCAATGCCAACCAGTAGAACTAAAAGTTTTGCTCGTGGTGTTTTTAAGTTTTTGTTTATTTTTGTGTGGAAGATGGACAATGATTTTAGTTTTATTGTTATTTAATAAATAAAGAAAATTCAATGTGTGATTGAAATTTGGACTTAAAATTTAATTTATAAATTAACAACCAGTTTTATTTAGAGGTATGTGAGTGTTGTGAATTTTTATCAATCGCTGTGTTATCGTGTGCGAACTGCGAACTTTTAATAAGCTCTTCCTTTGTTTAGGGACGACGACGCCTACACAAACGATTATGTGAATGGTAGCACTACACATAGTAGTAAAATAGTACTCCAGGGTCTTACAAACATACTATACAATATTTTTAAAATGGATGGCATTAAAAAGAATCTAAGTGAAGGTGTCCCACTAAACTCGCCAGGTGCTGCAAATATTTTCTTAAACACTGGAAACAAAAACAAAATAAACGACGGAACAATTATTCATTTAAATACAGGTAAAATATATTTTTAAAATTATGCTTTTAATTTATAATTCGTAAATAAAACAATGTATTTTTTGTAGAAAAACCGGCCGATGTTGGTGTGCATATAAATACGACCTTGTCTATAGCGTCTTCCAAGAAAATCAAGCTGCTGTTCATATTGAACTTCTTACTTAGTATAATATGTATGATAATAAGCTGCTCAATTGCATTTTACTATTGGAACGAAATGATGGCTATGCGAAGACAATTCGACATGTTGAAAGATCAATTCTTCATTCAGAATCTTAGAGATAGTGTTATCCATCAGGATAAAGCATTACAGAGTCCCCTTACATCTCACTTTAGGCCTCAAATGAGGGGATCAGAGTCAAGGGTGCCTCGTATGGAAGTGAAGGGTGAGGTCTTATCTCCTAACACCAGAAAGTACTATGTAGAAGATCTGGGTGAAGATATGCTTTTAATAGATTCAAGTAAAAAAACTTCTAGTCAAGACAAGGAGCCTGTACAGGACCTGTCTGTATTACTTAAAGGTACGTCAATGAAATAAAAATTATAAACTAAAAAATGTTTAAGCTATGGTTTTTTCAAAACATTGCTCAGCAAATTTTTCCAAATTTTTTTTGTCTCTAATAAAGTATCAAAAAAAACCAATACTAGATTGGAATTACATTGTTAATAGAAAGAAAATACCCTCAGGGCTACCGCACATGTATGTAGTCTTATAAAATTAATGGGTTATCCTGTAACATGGTTGATTTGAAGAATGTTGTAACTAAATGAAAATATTTTTTACAGAGCCTTTAGTCGTTCAATTTAATGGTGCAATGAAAGAACTACACACCGGCACTAATTGTAAGTCTTTTTTTATTTTATACTAGATGTTTACCTGTGACTCTGTCAGCGTCAGCATAGAATAGATTTTCGTCCAAATTTTAATTTGATTTTAAAACAAAAAGAAGGCTTAGCTTGCGCTCAGGTCTTTAAGTATGTGAATGTCAAATTTCAAAAAATTGGTCCAGAGGTTTAGCCGAATAAGTGTGACATATAGACTTTCATAGTTCTAATACATATTAAGTCACTTAAGAAGCCATCATCTATAAAACTAACTTTATCTTCACGCCCATATTCCCCAAAAGGAAGGCAGATGGCACCCACAACTAGCTTAAGGCACTAAGTCTCACAATGAGATAGGAGGCAGGCCTATTGCCATACACCAACCTGGCACATATCTAATCACGGGCAACATTACTTTTATTAGAAAATTGTAAATACACATTTTCTAGCTTTTTGTTGCACAACCTGGGGATCGAACCCAGGACCTAAAATTTCATGCCAACGTCAGACTAACTACATCACAGGCAATTATCTATTTCTTTTTACCATTACATAGCTTACATTTTATTATAATTGGTTTTAAAGAATTAAAGTTATGAATAACTTAACCTATTCAGTGCCACTGGATCTTGTATAAACATTTTTTTTAAAATAAAAAATAAATAGTTTTTAGTCACAAATTATGAAATTAAGCTTTTGGATATAGGCACTAGGTAAACTGCTAACTTAAAAATGTTCAAGTTAGAAGTTTAATAGTGACTACAGAACAGTATTGGGGCGAGTACTGATACTATTTTCTTGTTGAATCTCTTGATTAAAAATCATATTAAGAAGTGCAGAAATCTCAAATTAATATGTAAAAGAAATATTAAAAGGTATATACAAACTAGCTGCCTGTGCTGGCTTTGCTCGGATGGTATTTTTTTATCATAAATTAAGACTTAAGCTAGGTACCCTATCTTTCAAGTTTGAACAAACTGCACACGGTGTGCAAATTTGATTGAGATCGGTTAAGTTGTTTAGGAGTCCATCGTGGACAAACAATGCGACACATAATTTATATATTATATTTATATAGTATATACAATTATTATGTGAAAGAAACAAATAATAAATTTCAACCTCTAGGAAACTATACTATAACTACATGTCTATGTACAATTAGCTATATTTTTTACTTATATAAAGTGTTTATGTGTATGTCACTTAAATCAATACATACAAAGTCTATTATGAATGATACTTAATTATATGTAAATATGTACACATACCTCAGAACCTTAGTTTCCTGCCAGCCGTTCCATATGCATGTAAAGGTGATTCAGAATAAGTATTATTTGCTTTGTGTACATTCTGATTTACACCATATAATAATGTTGAACTATTAATATTATAAATGCGAAACTAGACAAAGTTTGTTTGTTTGTTAAACAAACGCAAAAACTACTGAACCGATTTTCATGAAATTTAGCACACACATAGAGGGTAACTTGGATTAACACATATGATAGATTTTATGCAGAAAAAACGTCCCTGTGGGTCGCCGCGGGCACCAGCTAGTGTTGAATAAATTTTTATTCATGGTATATTTTTTTAAATGCTTACTAATTTTAAAAATGTAATGATGCTGTCTTATGGTATAATATTTTTGTGTATGGACATAGAAATTTAGAGATTAACAATCCAATTTTTATCCCGGTATCTAATATTTAAAAAAATACATCTAGTGTCAAAATAATTTAGAGCTAGAGATATCTTTAAAGAAAAAAGTCGCATGAACGAAAATTAAAAGACGGGAGAAATGTGTGCATTTAATTAGTTTTATATTAATAATTATTTCATATACATATCTTGGTAATTTTTAATAAACATCAGTAATAATTGCGAATAATTAAACGGCTCATATTTACACATAAAAATTACCATACAAATATTGCTTCTAATAATACAAACAAACTTAAAAACTTATCAAATTAAAAAAAATAGTATTAATTTATGTATTATAAGTTGCAGCATTTACTCAATCATATTATGTCGTGTTGGTACAAATCGTTCATAAACAATCCATACTAATATTATAAATGCGTAAATCAAAACCTTTACCTCAAAACGAATCAATGTTACGATTTTATTTTTATGTATGGAAATAGTTTGAAGGCTGAAGAGTGACATAGGCTACTTTTTATCCCGATTTCTATACTCTTACTAATATTATAAAGAGGAAAGGTTTATTTTTTTATTTGTTTGAAATGAATAGGCTTCGAAACTACTGAACCGATTTTAAAAATTCTTTCACCTTTAGAATGCTTCGTTATCCCTGAGTGACATAGGCTTTGTTTCATCAAAATCGGTGCCGTAGAAGCCAAGTTACGCAGGCGAAGCTGCGTGAAACTGCTAGTCTGAAATAATTTATATAGGCGTAGCTGCGGGAATCATTTAATTTTTACTTACGATTTATCTCCTCAAAACTCCTTTTTGATTTGACTTTTTCCTTGTTGGTCTTGGGTTTGGACTTGTTGGTCCGGGCTCCTTTGCAGAATAGACCATCTGCCTTCTTACCAGACAGCTCGTAAAAGGCGAGCATAGGCTTACTGCCACTAACACCGTAAGGATTAGGACTAGGTGGCAGAGTTTCGCAGCGACTCGCCCGGATTGGTTCCACCGCCAAACCTACTCCTGCCGCCGTGACGTCCAACGGTTGCCGTTGACGTGTACCGGTTCGGAAGATAAGGTAGCCGGTAAGCTTACTTTTGCTCGAGGCCTAACACTGTGGTCTCAGGTTGACAACGCACCATCTCCACCTTTGGTGCCTCTAGGCGGTGAGAATTACTTACCATCAGGAAATCCGTCTGCTTGTTTTCCTTCCATTATCTTAAAACTGATTGCCGTTTCCGAAACTGGCTGCTAATGTTTTAATATTTACGTACATTTTGCTTCCTAACCAATTCTTTTAGGTTCGTTAATACAGAGTCTAGATGTTGCAGTCTCAAACTAATTAACAAGTTTATTACCTACTTGTTCGTTTTGTTGCGATATTAGAATTGTAGAGATGTATTAAAGCGTGGACAGTGTACTTATTGCTCTGTTTATGTGCAATTAAAAATAGGCCGTGAATATATGTTATATTTCGTAGTTAAAAGATTCAATTTTTGTTAAGGTTAAGAGGCAAACTAATCAAACTAATATAAAACGAAAGCTATTTTATAAAAAAAAATTATAAGCCTCCCACCCTCCGACCCCGGTTCCCGGGTCGGGCAACAAAATAAAAAATGCTTTTTTGAGAATAGCGTTGAACGGGTTTGGATATGTGACCGGTAGGTGATAGGCTTGCTACCTATAACATTGAGGGTTTGTGTCTCCATCTACCTCTTCGCAAATATGGGCGTGAAATTCAATTTATGACCACAAAAACCTGGTATGATCTATGTTAAATAAATATTTTGTTACTTTTCTGTATTTTGCGCAACGCGCTGAAGTCCTGTAACTAGTTACTCTTCCTATTGCTCTTAAATAACGCTATGATAATAACAGTAATTAGTTCCTTTTGGTGCTGAAGTGTATAAAAAAATCTTGTTGTCGCCCTAGGCTAGAGCTTGGCTGTACGGACTAAGCAGTGAGAGAACAGAAATAACTACAACATTTCGCATCGCTTTTTATTTATATGGGTAGATATGTGAATAGATTTGGATGTGTAAGGCCTGTTTTGCTTCCAGTAATGTGCCTTACAGTTCTTTTGCGCGTGATAAAAAAACAACTGGAATCTAAAATAATCACCACTTCTCAAGTTGGTTAAAATATAAAAGAGTATTATACAATAAATATTACAATGACACAAACTAAACCGCGATAATAATGATATCGTCGAGAACCACTCGACAATTATGATTGTTACCACTTGTCTAATGTAACTTAATTATTGAATGTTGTGATACCATACCTACCTATACCTATTATAAAACTAACTGTTGACCGTTGATTTGTCACCATTTCTAAGTTTTAGCTCTTGTAGTTATAAAGTAGTATAATAACATGACTTTCGAATTTCAAACGTTATTACCAAACATACAACAATGTTCATAAACTTTTGCATTTATAATCAATAAAAGTTGTCTGTGGCTTAATTTTTAATGGTTTTTTGGTTTCCTATATCAACTCTTTGACGGAACCTAAAAAACTATCTAATGTATTTATATGATAAATACTTGTAAAGTACGTTTGTTTCAAATATTAAATCGTGATTGAATAACAAACAAACAAACATCCAAACACCTTCATATATATTGAGACCAACATTTTTATTTTACAATTATTTAGTTTCCACGGACCTACTTTACTAGCCTTTTAGGTGGCTTTTGTGTCTTACAATTCCGTCCTCGTATCCAAACATCTTGGTCTTTTTTTGACTAGTTTTGAAAAACTTAAACCACATTTTGCTCAAGCGTTTAACTTATATTTTTTTAAATTCATTTGTCCCTTCCTGGGGCCAGTTCAGACCTGTAGGCCATGCTGCCACGTCTTCCGTTTTTTCGATTCACATTCTTATTATCTTGTTTCTCCTTCCTCCTTTAATACATCTTTAGTTTGTCTCTGGTAACTTGATGCAAACTTGAACTTGACTAATGGCAGATGCTAACGCTCATGCCAAAAATAAAACAAGACATTCCAGAGTAAAAAAACCGATAGGATACTTCAAAAGCTACAATATTTTTATCACAGACTAGTAAGAGAACTACACGTTATTTTTATATGTTTTATTTAAATTATTATAATTGCGGTAAAAAAAATATAGTAACCATAGTATGCATATTATCTCCGACACATGGAGCAGCGGTTTATCTCGCAGTTGTTGAGTGTATCAACATTAAACCGATAAGGCTGATAATAGGTCAGCTCCCAATTTAAACTAATGCGCAAAATTTTCTCGCATATATCTGTTTAACGTATTAGTGGTACTTCTTTTGCCTCAACTAAACTTATTTTAAGTGTAAGCTATAGTTTTCCAACGAAACAAAAAGATTAATAGACTAAAATTTTATAAAATTGGTGCTAGTCTAGCGCTTAGCATAATTATTGTGTGCTTATCCCGTCGTTATTGTAAGGAAGCGCGAGTCTGGTATGTCAGAAAAGTCATGAGAGTAGGATATATGCGGTCGAAATGAGAGCGCTACAGAAAATTTGTAGTGTAATGCTTGCTGATCGCATTCGTAACTGAGATCCGAGAAAGAGTGTTAGTGTTAAAATGAGAAAGGGCATGCTCCGGTGGTTTAGTCAGGTGGAAAAAATGGCAGACGAAAGATTAACCAAGCAGATATACAATGCGAATGTGGATGGATGTAGGTACCCGGTGAGACCTAGATTGATATTCCACTATCAAATCGCTCGGGTGTTATCCGAGGGTAGGTCAAGAGTCTCCGGAACTGACGTGTTTGGAAAGGGTAATGAATGTGGAGGAAGCCAAAAAGGTTTTCAAGGATCGTGAGTTTTGGCACATGATACTCTCTTCGTATGCCGCAAATGAGTTGGCGTGAATATATATTTGTATGTATGTAAATTCTGTAGAAATGTCATGTACAAACTAATCTGACGCTAAACGTGTTTTGTCTCTTTATAATACTTTATATTATAACTATCGACGAAACAAAACATCTTAAAATTTGTTTAGTGGGTGCGCAGTAAAATTACCACTTTTGTTGATTTTAAATAGCGCCATCTTCTATTATTTTATTTCGCATTACGTTGTCACTGCGAAAATTCGGGATATTGCTGTATTACTCTAGTTTAGTTTTACTTCAGTCTTGAGCTGCTGTCATGGCTTCTTTCATAGAATAATCCGTCGACTTGCACAGACGGCCTAAAATCCTAGCCATAACAAAAGCGAAGCGATAATCGAAGGTTGTCATTTGTCAGGAGTGCCGCTCGCTTGTTTGCTATCATATATTTTTGTTAAAAAATATTGTATCGCTATACAGTCAGTCAGGCGTCGGACTTGACTCTTTGAAGTCCCGCGTTCGAACCCCGGGTTGGGCAACAAAAAAATTAAAATGAGTATTTTCTATTTTCTTATTTAAAAAAAAAATGCCTGGTAATCGATATGTGCCCGGTTGCCAATAGGCTTTCTTACAACGTGATAGGGAATCACGTTGTAAGAATTAGTATCGTCGGCTAGTCGTGGATACCCTGGTTGTGCTTTGAAGATACTTAAAATAGGCGTGAGATACTTAAAAAAACATTTATTACGTTTTGTCGAAAATTTTTTGTGACAGTTTATTTCAAAACGAACAGGCATCATGACGTTTTATGACAGTATTATTACAATACTAGTGTCGTCAATCTGGTGAATAATTAACGTCAACCTTAACGCAATAACGTCATTTTGCGTTGACACTATGGACGCGCTAGATTAAATAGTTCATGGTTGACACATATTACTGTAAAAAAAGTCCCCACGTCAAACTAGTCCCGCTTCAGCAGCTTATATCCTTAAAACAACGAATACTAAGGACAAAAACAAGCAGTCTTAATGTTTAGTTTCAATATTGTCCTATTAGGGCTACCACATACACTCGGAATAAATCCTCAAAGAAAAAGCAAAAAGAAATTAACACATAAAAATATTTTTTAATTCGAAATTCAAAGCTGTGTCGAATAGTGCTGGTATACAAAATCTATGAAATAGTTGCGTTCGGAATGTTTTTTTTGTTAAGCTGTTTTGAACGCACTGGTCCGTTTACGTAATTTAAAAATTTAGAAATTCCGTATGGGAAAAATCCGATCGTGTGTGACAGGTCTATTGATTTGCATGGACTGGCTGAGAAAAAACGGGATTTAGTAAAATAATTCGGCATGTATGTAGTCGGCGGACTTTATTGGTCAAAACTCCCGACGAATAACAATGGCGATTACATGCAATAACAAAAGCGACGGTTACTTATTCAACCATACGTTTATCAGCGTTTCACACATACAAATTATATTAAAAACAACTATAAATGTAGTTTTCTCATAGGTCAAAACAATACAGTTTATTAACATGAATTATTGTTATTATAATATAAACAATTTAACTTATTGTTAAACGTAAAGGTATATATTTTCATGTCAATTAGGTAAAGAAAAAAGTTACACACGAATTTTTTTTCTTTGGAAAATGTTAGTTGTTCTTACGGCTCCCTTGTCACAACTTACAACCCCTACCTAAGGGGAGTTCCCTTAGCCGTTATGTATGAATCCTATTTTAAAAAATAATCTTACAAAGTATATTCACATTAAAAACAAAAAATCTTCGTTGTTCTTTCTAGGGTCCTATAGCCAAAGCCTAAATAACGAAACCTTATAGATTCGTCATGTCTGTCCGTCCGTATGTCCAGCCATTTTTGTCCGTAACGGTCAGAGCTATGCTGTTAAAACTTGATAAGTAGATGTGAACCGTATTAAGATTTTCATGCAAAAATAGAAAAATAACAGTAAATCTTGTGGGATCCCCATACTTAAAACTAAGAAAAGAGATTTAAAACGCAACCACTTATATCTTGTTGCTGCGGAACCCTTCCTGGGCGAGTCCGACTCGCAACTTGGCAGCTTTTATTTATTGCCTTAATAGTTTAAAAAGACAATCGTACTCAACCCCTTATTTAGTACCTGACACCTTTGCTTGTGCTGGAATCAGAATTTAAGTAAAGATGTCATTTTTTATGGCAAGAGGAAGACAAGGCTTGTGCTTTACCCCGGTGCCTGACGGTGAGAGAACGGTAGCTTATACCATATCAGTCTTTAAATATTCATGAGTCGTCTCTCCTCATTGTTGAAGATTACACTTTCCCCTTCTACAATACTCCTCCGAGATAACATTAATTGATAGTCTCTTTATTTACTCAAATATTTGTACCAAGTGCTCAGCAGGGCCTCAAAAACCTCAACCTTAGTCTTCGGGATATTACTCAACTTAGCCGGAGGTCAGAAGTTAAATACAGTCTGGACCACCTAACACCACCTTGTGGGTCGAGTAGTTAACGCAACTACCGACTAACCGCGAAGATCAAGTTCGATTCTAAAAGGGCACAGGTATTTGTGTACAAACAACAGATGTACGTAATGTATAAATAATATTTTTGGATCTGGATGGATATCATAACACAATTTATTATATAGTTTGACACAACATTATACAATATATATATATATATATATATTATAACATCTTATGCTTTGATTGCTTTGGTTACTTTCATGTTCAGTTAACAAGAATTGATTTTTGTCCAAGAAGTGTTAATGTCTTCAGGACCCCTTTCAATACCACCAAATTGCACACCCATGTCTTCTAAGATGGAGTAAATCCTTATAAATACAACTTTATTTATATTTCATGCAAAGCGCTGAAATATCCGCACGGACTTCCAAGTAAATGATAAATCACCAAGTTTACTATCAGACATTCTTCGGGGATATATTTGTGCGCTTTCTATAAATGTATGAACGTTATTCTTAACTGTCTGAATATTGGTAGCATTAGAAGCTGATTACAGCTTTGCTGAAGGAAAGGGTCGCTGCAAATCGTATCTAATTTGAATTTGGTGACCGATTTCGGCAAAAATCGTGTAATATTTATTCGCAAGAAACCAATTGCAAAGAAAATACTGCATGTATCTTTACGAAAGTATGTTCACACCATGCTCAATATTTAACAAGATTCTGCGAACGCTTTTTATTTTTTTAGATTTTAGCTATATAAAAACACTAGTCTCAAAAACTGGCGATTTTTTTTAACCCTCCTGAAAAACAAGGAGTGTTATGAGTAAATGTCTGTAAGTGTGTTTGTATCTGTCGCTGGCATTATAACTTTTGAATGGGTGACTGCTGACATGATATATATGGTTCTTAGTTACATTACATGTTGGTTTTGGTTTGGTACAATAGGTTTATGCTGAATTGTTTTAATTTTAGTGTTATTAGGACAAAACATAAATCCATCATACGTTTTGACAAATTTCACAAGATAGATTTAAAAAAAGCTCCCTCTTTTAGTCCAAGAGCCCGTGGCTGCCAGACCTTCGTCATTTTATAAAAGTTGAAATTTATGACATAGTGTCTCAAATAACATATATAAAATTCAGCTTTTATAATATAACGAAAGTAAAACTACAAATTATTATAGTTTAGGAGTGTCTGGCAGAGGGTTGCATCTATACGAAGTTTCTGTTAATGAATAACGTGAATTCTGATATTACCACGAATGAAACGTGAAAAAATATACACCTTTGCTACCAGTTACCTGCTAAAGCAACCACTGCCCAGGTAACATGGTTGGGGACTGTTGGTACCTATACAAGAAGCATGTATGGAAGAAATTTCAGCTTTTATAAGATGACGAAGGTCTGGCAGCCACGGGCTCTTGCTAGAGCAAGAGCCCGTGACTGCCAGCGGTTTTCCCTACTTCACCGCGCTTCTGTGCATTTTACGGCAAATGTCACAAAAGGTAGAGTGATGTTGGATAAATTAAAAAAAAACATTTGACATGCAAATTCTACTTATAACTGATATTATTAAATCATGTAGTTTATTAAAACCAGTGTTAAAATCGTGTAAATAACATGATTTTATTAATGAAACCGATGTACGTGACTCGAGTGTATTCTTGATGTATTAATAAAATAAAACTAGCTACTAAATACAACTGGTGTACGAGTCATACAATATGTATGATACCTATTCATATAATGTGCTTTGTATGATTTCCGGAATCATTTTAAACTGCACAAGAACTCCGTAAACGTTTATGGTACGTGTAGATACTCGGCAAAAAACGCTCTGAATGATTTGAGTTAAAAAAATACATTCGTATGTTCTGAATACAACGGAACAATACGCTAACATTATCCCATTCTCGTAGATTCGTCTGTTCTCGGCAAGTCAGGGTAATAAGCCCTTAGGGCGATTGTGGTGAAAAAGATATTTCTCAAAAAATTGTCCGTGTTAGTCCGGGCTCCTTTTGCAGAATAGACCCCTGCTAGGCAGCTCGTAAAAGGCGAGCATAGGCTTACCGTCACTAACACAGTGACGTCTCACTAAGTTGTTGAGTTTCGCTGCGATTCACCCGGATTGGTACCCCTTAGCTATTCCTTTCGCCATAATGTCATGACTTGTTCCGATTCGGAGGGTAAGGTAGCCGGTTGGCAACGCACCATTACCACTTTAGGTGTCTCTAAGCGTCGTAAATTTCTTACTTATATTTATAAGGTGAAAAACTATTTAACTAAGTCAACTAATGTTTTGATTTAATACTAGCTTCTGCCCGCGACTTCGCTCGCATATAACAATTCGTTGGTGTTCAACTCCTATTGGTCTTAACGTGATGATATAAAGACTTCTTTGATAAATGGGTTACCTCACACTTATTTTTTTTAATCGAACCAATAGTTCCTGAGATTAGCCCTTCAAGCAAACAAACTCTTTAGCTTTACAGTTTTAGTATAGATTAACTAATGTAAAAAAGATAATATTCCTTATCTGTTGTTCCCGGTTTCGCCCACACTTTAAAGTTATCTGGCAGTAGGCACACTTATGCTATCAAAACAAAAAATGTGATTGGAGTATTAAACTACGTACCAACATTTTTATATACAATATAACAAAATGAGTTTAATAGGAGTGTAAATAAGCCGAAATTCAGTAATGAAAATTTAAATTGAGTAAGGCAGCTGTACATTGAACAAAAGATGGCTACAAAGGTAGAGGTATCAAGAAAACACCAATGAAAAGACGTTTACGTCTTGTAGCGAATTTGTACTCACATATTAAGAAATTATATGTAATAAAAAGACAAGGGTTGACTTCAAAAAGTACAATACAATAACTCCTTATTGCACACCAGATAGGTACAGAATAATAACAAGAAAACCAAGCTATATGTATAAGTTGTGTGTACTAAGCTTTAGATATTGATTACCACATATTTATTAATTATAATAAAACGTTTACTCCTAAGTCATGACTTGCATTGATAAAATACCAATAGTTTTTCAATGGAATAACACTCACACGATGGAACATCGGATTACACTCGTAGTGAAATACATCTGAGGTAACCTTATTGGCATGTGTAATGTGTGAATGTTCCGAATACTGAACAGATAATATTCACAAATAGACATCTATAAAGTAATACGTGATGGCAAAATTTTGGACCCCTTTTTACGAAAATTGCGCTGACGTAGGAGCATAAAATTTGGCACACTTACAGTTTTTGTGTATGAGAAGTGCCGAGCGCTAATATTTTTCAATAATAATGCTCATAAAGTACATTAAATCAATAAATAAAACAGTACCCACACTACCATGCATTTGACATACACAAACAAATATATTGATGATAACGATAAAAGATCACAGATGGCGTACAAGCTATAATTATGAAGTTTGAAAACAAAACAGTTCTTGATAAATAAAGATGGCGTTCTTATAAAAAAAGATAAGTATTAAAATTTATTTTGACAAATGGGCGACCACTAGTACTACTTATTGTATTTAAGGTAATCGTGGGTGCCTGGTTGTAATACAGGCGTGGAGTTATCTTGTTAAAAAAAAAGAAAATTGAACCAGAATTCTTTTCTCTTCCTCAAGAGCTATGGTTTAAAAAAGGGTCTAATTAAAGGTTTTCTGTTTCAGCCATCATCGGCCCGTGGGTGCGGGACCAGGAAGTGTCAACGAAGGACAGCGACACCAAAATAGAACTCAACTCAAACTATGTGACGATAAAAGAAAATGGACTGTTTTTAATTTATGCTCAGGCAAGTTATCTGATTATCTATGATAATATTTATCGCTGGCACTTGATAGAGCTTAATAATTGTACTGTGCACAAATGTGTAAATATGTGTGTGTGTGTGAGAGAGAGAGAGAGAGATATCCTTCCGCGTTAGTCCAGGTCCTCCAAGCACATAGCTCTCCTGGTGGTAAGAGATTACCCAGGCACTATTTATATTACAAGTACGTTGCCGGGATGCTAGGCCTATGTGCAAGTTTAAAGGCTACCCTACCCACCGAGCCGGAATATGACAGGTCTTTATGGCGGCAGGAATAGGTAAGATGGTGGATCCCTACCCGGGCAAATTGCTTCACAGCACTCTACCACCAGTGGTATTGGTGGTAACATCGTATATTTTAACCAGTGCTGACTTAGCTGCCTGGCAGATAGGCAGATCTATTCTAGTGATCCATCGCCTTACCCATTCATATCGCGACTTGCATTTTATAGGTCTAACACCCAGGGCACAGAAAAGTGACCCACCTGTAACATCTATGGTAACCAGGGCCTGCAAAATGTTGTTCCTTACCATCAGGACTCGTTTCGCTATATTGTCACATAAATAAAATGTATAATACTTATTCTGTTTGCCTGCCCGTTTCCCTTATTGCTGTACAACACACAAGGCTATGTAACTACAATGTAATATTTATTGTACTAAAAACACTATAATATGAAAATTTTAATAAATAGGTATTTTTAATAAATAGGTATGCTGTACTTGTGATAATCAAATATATTACTAAATTTGTGTTGAACGGTATAAATATTTTCATTGACGTATTATCTAATTATCATCCAAGGCAGTTGAACCGATTTGGCTAATTAAGTAACAGAAAATATTGCTTATCTTGGGGAAATAAATTGAGTTTGTGCATTTTATCAAAAGGTATATTTGCTTAATGGCGCTAAGTAAAATTATAGAAGTAAATAAAATAAAAAAGATTGACTTTCCACACTCGGGTACTGTCCGAGGGTGGTCTCAAGCGAACTGTACCGGCGTATTTGTATATAATAGAGTAATGAATGTGGAGGAAGCCAAAAGGTCTGCACAGTTCGTGAGATTTGCCACTCAATTTTTTATATATACATATATATTATTGGAAGGCAAACAAGCAGACGGATTTCCTGATGTTTTCACGCCGCCTAGAGACACCAAAGGTGTAATGGTGCGTTGCCAACCTGAAGTTTACTGGCTACCTTACCCTCCGAACCGGAACACGTCATGAAGTTATGGCGGCAGGATTAGGTATCAATCCGGGCGATTCGCTGCTAAACTCTACCACCTAGTCAGATGTCACGGTGTCAGTGACGGTGAGCCTATGCTCGCCTTTTACGAGCTGCCAGACAAGGAAGGCAGATGGTCTATTCTACAATGCTCTCTTTCTAACTCGTAAGATATGTACCTATGTAACAAAATACACAATGCGTTGTCTGATTTTGACGAAACATGTTACGTAGAGAGGCCTAAAATAAGTAAAGAGTCTGAATTTAGTATCTTTCGTAAGTTTACCTTCTACTCTATCCTCGAAATCGGAACACGATAGTGGTGATCAGTGAACGCTGAAATTATGGCGTCTAAATTTTACCTAGGACAGAGTGTAAGTTACAAACAAATCAACGTTACTTGATGTTTAGCAATCAGCTCATATTCCTAAAAAAAATAGGTAGGTACATGTGACGTGTGCATTTTTTGAAGGTGTTATTATTTAGATTACAATAATAAACAATCACAAACCATGCAGGGAATTCCCTTACATAATGTCTGACGATTTTGATAGTGACTTATTCAGAAACATGACACAGCAGTAGCTTGTGTTTCGTCTATCAAATTTTATCACTGTTTTGTCATGTGATAAAATATTGATGATGGTTTCTAATGCTTAAACATGCTTCCGGTGTGAACTTGTTACGCATTCCTTTCTCATCTAAGATGAAATAACTCTAGTATAAAATAATCTGAAAAAAAGTATCTTCACGCCGAAATCCCCGATTAGGTAGGTAGAGGCACAACCAGGATACCCACGACTAGCCGAAGACACTAAGTCCCACAATATGATACACAAGTCTATCGCCAACCGGGCACACATCCAATCCCGAGCAACATTTTTTTTATATTAGAAAATTGGAAAAACCAACCTTTATTTTGTTGCCCGACCTGGGATTCGAACCCGGGACCTCATGCAGTCAAGTCCAACACCTGAACCGCTACAACACAAGGGCGATAAAATAATCTGAGTATATAAAAATGTATTTCAGTATCTGATTAAGTACTTATGGGTTATCGTTTCCCATTACACAAGCATATAATTAGCTTATTTTAGTTTTAGATTTTTTTTGTGATATTGGAAGGCAAACAAGCAGACAGATTTCCTGATCGTAAGAAATTCACGCCGCCTAGAGACACCAAAGGTTTTAATGGTGCGTTGCTAACCTGAAGCCGGGATGTTAGGCCTCGAGCAAAAGTAAGTATACCGGCTACCTTACCCTCCGAACCGGAACACGTCATGACGTTATGGCGGCAGGAATAGGTAAGGCGGTGGTACCAATCCTGGCGAGTCACTGCTAAACTCTACCACCTAGTCAGATGTCACGGTGTTAGTGACGGAGAGCTTATGCTCGCCTTTTATGAGCTGCCTGGCATGGAAGGCAGATGGTCTATTCTACAAAGGAGCCCGGACCAACACGGGGTTAATAATTTAATAGTTAATAAGATTAATAATTTGTGTTGTTCATCCAGGGAATATTTATTTATACTTACTATTTGACCCGCGACAGCAATAACTATCTGGTTCAATTGTATTTTCAAACCATTGAACATGGATTTACTATGTTTGTATTTAGTCAAATTAAAGAAGAATTACTGCAGCAAAAAATTGTTATAGGAAAAACTTAATTTTGCTTTACTTTTGAATATTGATGAACCTACCCTTAATTTTTTTTTGTAATAAAATAACAAACAAGCACACAGCTCAACTGGTGAGACAACCGTGGCATAGACACCAAAGATGTTGTAAGTGCGTTTCTGTGTTATGGCCGAGATATTAGGCCAGTTGTGCAAGTGCGCTACTCGCCGGACCGGAACATGACAGTGTTTATGGGCTATGACGGGGAGAATAGGTAGGATTCCTACCCCAGACAAGTTACATCACGACATTCTACTACCAGTGATCTTGTTAGAAATGATCCATTTAGCACTTGCTCCCTTTCACGAGCTGACTAGGAAGACAAATGGTCTATTCTTTTCCCCGTGTTGGTCCGGGCTCCTTCGCAGAATAGACCATCTGCCTTTTCGCCAGGCAGCTCGTAAAAGGCGAGCATAGGCTTACCGTCACTAAAACCTCACGGTTTTCTGACTAGGTGTTAGAGTTTCGCAGCGACTGCTCTGGATTGGTACCACCGCCTTACCTATTCCTGCCTTCATAACCTCAGTCCTGGCCATTGACGTATTCCGGTTCGGAGGATAAGGTAGCCAGTAAACTTACTTTTTCTCGAAACCTAACATACCGGCATCAAGTTCTCAACACACCATTACCACCTTTGGTGTCTCTAATTTCTTACCATCAGGTGTTGCATTCCAATATCATAAAAAAATTGCACAGGGAATATAATAAAATGTATTTGAAAAATAACCATGGAAAACCTTTAATGATACCTTTAATGCTCGGGATTGGATATGTGTCCGGTTGGCGATAGGCTTGCCACCTATCACATTGTGAGACTTAGGGTCTTCGGCTAATCGTGGGTGCCCTGGTTGTGCCTCTGCCTACCTCTTTGGGGATATGGACGTAAAGATACTTATTTTTTACTTATTTTTAAAATCACAAACACTGATTTGAGTTTCAATGTTATCTTAATTAATACCTTATGTATTGTTGCAGGTCATATACCTTACCCACGCTCCAAATTGCTACTACGTTTGGGCGAGACAACCGTCCAGAGAACCACGACTACTCTCAACTTGCTGTACCGGTGATGATGCCAGCTCCCGACCTTTGGATAAGTCGCAGATGTCCTGCTCAGTGAGTACTGTATCCCGATTGTACAAGGGTGATACCTTTAACCTTGCTATACGGGAACAAAACAGGACAATTTGGTTAAGGCCAGGATATTCGTACTTTGGCTTTGTTAAACTTAGTTCCTAAATGGCTGTGATAGTGTTAATGTATTGCGGAAATTGTCTCACATTTCTATTGGCTCAATTGAACTAAATGTTTCTGAATTTTTGGCTTATTATTGAAATATAACGCCTTAAATATACTGGTCTTTCATCCATGAAATCCACTCTGTCTCTTATGGATACGATAGTAGAAGATCCGAATCTACATCGACATACACCAAGCTGATAATTGAATAAAACATATTTTATAGTTAAGCAAGCTTTCATATTAAAAATGGGTTGCCTAAACAAATCCTGGACCGAACATTTTTAATTATTAAATAAAAAATGTTTTTCATATTTCCATTTTTTTTTCAGGCAACCCTACATATCAATATAAATTTTAATAAAAATATTAATAAAACTGCACATATGGTTATATGTTTTTTTCTTTTTTCCGATTCAGCGAAAGTAACTAGCATCGACAATAATTATCTGTTTACACTTGGCAATCCAACTCTGCAACTTCGTCTTATACCTACCTATAAGTCGGGATAGAATCATAAAATTGCACCAAATAACAAATAAAAAACATTTAAAAAATAATAAAAATGTCTAGGTTTTTTTAGGAAACCCATTATTAATATATTTTCTGATATACCTACTAAATTCGCTATGAAACCGGTTTCATCCTATTATCAGCTCGATGTAGGTCAACCTAACTTATCAAGTAAACATTCGTCTTGTAATAACGGAGATTATATCCATTTCCATATCCATTGTGTTAATAATGTTTTTTTACCTGGAACGGTAGTTGACATCTGAAAATATTTAATTGTCCCTTTAATACAGTATGAGAGTGGTAAAAAAATTTGCTACACTTATGTCTAAAAGAAAATCTATTTATTAACCTTTTTTTGTATATTACAAGACTCTACATTTGTTGTGGGTATATAATGAAGGACCAATAAAAATCGGAATTTATTAGTCCAAATAAGAAACGTTGTGTAAATTTTTGATTTACAAAACGATTCTTTAAATGTTAACATATCTTTGTTGGAAGTGAGACTCGACTGAAAAATAAA
Source organism: Calephelis nemesis (assembly GCA_002245505.1). NCBI lineage: Eukaryota > Metazoa > Arthropoda > Insecta > Lepidoptera > Riodinidae > Calephelis > Calephelis nemesis. The sequence goes on from NJDD01000376.1 coordinate 194,609, forward strand.
CCTTACTGGCGTCAATATTAATGTCAATTTAAAGTGAATTGCATCATGGGGAATATTTGCTTTGAATGATGCTTTGTTTAAGTAACTGAAGTGTGCCATATTTAAATAACGGATAATAATTACATAAACATCACACATTCACACAAATTAGTCCAAGAGGCAGTTATTTAATTGAAACCTCAATGTCCAATGTAAATAATAATTTAAGTGACTACTGACTCAATTTGGTTTACCATAACAAGTATTTAATATTCGCTATATTTTTTAAACTTTCTCTTCATTATGGTTTATTCGTTAATTATTTTGAAATGCACTGTTTACTCGTGATAATACTCTTTAGCAAATAAAAAAAATGTAACATTAATTACAATAGTTGTCTTGAGAATTTGATGCTACTATTTTATATTGCAACTGACGTTATAATTTCTTTTTGCCATTTTTATTTTGTTTAACCAATTTGAGTCAGCCATTGATGTTTTCCTTTAAATAAATAAGAATGTTATTGACACAATTAAGTATACATATGGTAAAATAGTTCGTATGTCTTTGTACTTATGGGGATATTTTTTCTTGAGTATAAAAAAGTAAGACTTACTTATAAAGTTTTACCGAACTTTCAAGGATAGTAAGTATATAATGTCATATAGAAATAAATAATAATAAATGAATATCCCTGGACAAGTCACACAAATTGAATCTAACCCCAAAGTAAGCAAATTATGTGCTTGTGTTATGGGTGTTGTTAGTCAACGATACTAATACATAGAAATACTTAAATAGATACCAGAATAAATTTAATACACACCCAGACCCGGAAATGCAGACATCTAATTGTTCATCACACAAATGCCTGCCCCCGTCGGGAATCGAACCCGAGCCTCGCGGTAAGTCGATGTAGTTAGGCGTGTACGCTAGCCACTCGACCAACGAGGCGGTCAAATATAGAAATAGAAAATTTTAAAAGCTTGACATAATCTTTTTTCTGTTCATTGTAAACAAATAAATATTTAAAAGTGTCACATTCTCTAGGACTATATTAAGTAGGTTTGTTTAGTATGGTGCTTACATTATAAAATATGTGCTTCCAAGTTATAATTTTAAGTAAGTGATCTCTAAATGGTCAAAATTACAAATGATTTTGCCAAATTTTTGAATATTTCTCAATTTAGTTACTACAAAATAATATGTATTGGTAAATATAAGTAATGTTTAAACGTTGACATATTTTGTACTTTAATTCTATGCTCAATTAAGCATTTTGTATATTACTTGATTTTTTATTATTGAACTGCTTATATTGCAGGGATAATACAGTTACTTTAAATATTATAGAAGCCATTCACAGAGCTAAGTAATTATACTCAAAGTTACGTAGTATATGGATATTTGTATAATACAAGCTATTATAAGTTTATTCTAGACAATGGTGGTGATTCTGCTATTCAGAAACTAAACTTATTTTAGACGCATGCTATCTTTTTCAAATGAAACAAAAACAAAAGAGATGGAACATTATTTACATGTCATATTAGTCCGGACATGTCAAATGGTGTTGTTTTTAATCAAAGTTATCAGTAGATTAAACGTCTGTAGATTGTGTCGCGTGCAGACTAATCTAACAGCACTAAAACTTTTTTGTCTCTTTCTATTACTTTAGTTGAAAGAAGATAGCGATAACTTAAAATTAGTTTAGTGAGTGCGCAGAAAAATTTCCGCCAATATGTTGTTTGAAACAAAAAATAAACTGCCAAATTGTCAAGTTATATCATATATACTTGTCAAATAGCATAGTCTCCCATGAATGGTGATGGGACATTCTTTACTATTAAGTAAATGTAAAAAAGTATGTTTATTGTAGTCATGTTATGGCGTTCGTAGTTATTATAATTTTAACATCAGACTAAGTGGGATTTGATACGGTGCTGATTATGTTATTTTGTATGTACTTGAGCTTAGTTTAAGATTTGTATATGTACTGTATTTTTGATTATAAAAAATATTTAAGGGCTGACTTAAGTGATAAATAAAAGGCTGTATAAAGTGTCCTGAATACCTTAACTATGTAGATTTTCAACTTAATTGTTTTATAAATGTGTACAATTTGTGTTTCACACAATTTTAAATTACTTTTTGAAAATACCTTAAGCCTTATTTTATATTTTTTATGTGATATGTGCCTAGATATTGGAGTACGCTTTCCACTTGAATGAAGTCTCTTGTGACAGAAATCGTTTATTCCTTGTAACACCTTTCATTCGCAATAGTTGAAGCAGAAACTGATTAGATGTGTCTATCATAAAAAACCACATAAAAGATGGAATAACTCCTTAGAAAAAATTAATTCCTCAGTTTTTTTATAACTTTCAAATTAAAATGTAGAGACTGAACTAGTTGACTCTCAAACTAACACTCTACCCAATTGGATACAGTGAACTCACATTTTTTAGTCATTTTTTTCAAATTAAATACAAAAATAGTTAAGTCGTGTTCATATTTGTTAAACAATAATAATAATAATTGTCTTAGTGTGAAAAAGTAAGTGATAAAAGCACTTTTAAGTGTTCAACATTGTTAAAAAGTGTCTTTGAGTGCATATGTATTCTTTAATTGCAAACATTGGTATTGGTAAGTGTATTTTAGTTTCACTTTATGTGTAAGAATTTATAATTATGTCTAGTACAAAATGTATTAGACATCCCGTCCGTTAATAAAAAGTGCCTTAATACTTAAACCTTGTTTCTTTTTGCATAATAAAATGTATCCTGTCTCCTATTCCAGTTTGTGATGAAAAGAATCCGATTGTTTTTGTATGGGCTAAGCCAGCAAATAAGCTCAAGGCTCTCTCGATGGTAAGAGACAGGCGTAAGCGTGTCCTATATGTACCATACCATAGATGTTACAGGTTCGTCGTCGAGCAAATGTGCAATTCTACATATAACCATATCATGTAACCCATAGTCTTGCAAAAAATTTTTTTTTACCAGTTACCTTCTCCGGAGAACACAATATTGCCAAATACTCTCATGGCGACATTTAATGGTAGACTGCGAATACCAACACTAGATTTTTGTAGTTTGTTATCACCTATTTACCTACTCTTTCTTTTACGAACGGCCAAGCAAGAAAACATAGCATGGTGTATCCTACATGATACTAGGATCAACGCGGGTATGAAGACTGTTGATAGAGATAGCGCCCTGATCCCACACGCTGCACCCAGCTCTAGTACACATATTGTATATATATATATATATATAAATATAATTATATATACTAACGGCCCGGTACGTGCTTCGCTACGTATATATGACTGAAAAATACCTATTAACAAAATGATCCGCCATTTTTTGAATTCATTTGTTACAAAAATGTGATAAATGAAGAACCGCTCTACCGATTTTATGCAAACTTCACATAAACCATCTACTAGTCCTAACAAAGCCAAAACATTTCGTTTGGATAGTCTGTTTTTGAGTTATAAAATTACAACAATATGTTGATCCCAGTCCCATGTAGGATATACCATGTTTTCTTGCTTGGCCTCAGATATTGTACAAATATGAAACAATATGGAAACTACCTACAAACTCAGCACACACAAACATCCGCATCGATTAGCCTTTAAGCATTCACAGTGTTATTTGTTTCCTCAATATTTTTAACCAATACCATGACATTTCGTACATAATATGTTATTTTAATACTACTTAACAAACATAGTTATGGAATTTCGGTTGATAAAAAAAATGATGTGATATTATTTCTGTGAAGTGCAGGCAGGTAAGTATTTTATGAACTGGCTTAGTTTCCATACTGGGGCCCTACCATGAACGCTTAAAGCAGTATTATTTCCATCTTGCTAAATGTCTGCCTTTATAAGCAACTTTATGGTTTACGTTATAAGGTTGTCTTTCTCGAGTGACAATTAGTATTGTTGAAATAGCATATACTGTTTTAAGAGCTTATGGTAACCCCACTGTACCTTAAATGAGTTGCTCGTCAATGTGCCTTTAAAAAGTAGAGGGAAGCATCTGCCTAATCATTTTGGACCTCAAAGTAATGGTTATAATATTTCAAACCTTGTCGCCTGAAATGCTTGACAAATGATTTTAAAGAACTAGTAACTAGAACAGTTCGGTAACATTTTTTAGGTGGCGGACACTAAAAATAGGGTAAGCTCGCATAATTATGTGACTCATTTAATTCTGTGATAATAAGTTTGGAAGCTTCTACTGATTCATATGAGTAAGATACACTATTTGAAAACCAGTCTTCTAATAGCGGTATATAGCCTCTTTTCGCATGCATAGTTTTGTTTTTTTTTTTGCGTGAAAGAGAAAGCAACAATACCGCGTTTTGTCTCCCTGACCCTGACGCCATTTGTTCTTGGTTACCGGCCACTTAATGTCGTGCTCTTTTAAAATATTTTTTTTCTAATAGAAATCATTGTTATTTTTACCTGAAATTTGGAACACTTGTGGGTAATAGTGTTTACTTGTTATTACCAGTTACGGATTTAGCTAAATTTGGATAGTGTTTGAATAATACCTTACGGCGTCTCAAAAATAACATATTTTTGGACCTTCATTAAAACTCATATCATCGAATTAAACTAGATAAATTAGCTCGCACGTTATTTTTTATGTTAGTTGATACTTTTATTATGAATTAATGAGAAATCTAATTGAAGCAAAATTAATTAAAAATATGGAATATAATTAAAATAGTTTTTACGGATATTTATTTGAGTCGCTGTTTTTTGTTATCACACAATTAAGTGAGTTGCATTTCAGAAAAAGATACAGGAATAGAACAATACCCCAGAAACGTCTTAACCGAAATCTAAAAATAGAAGATACAGTGAAGCTGTGTAGAAATCTGCGATTAAAAGTGATCTTGAATCGAGGTTAACTGTGTAGGTAGGTATGTTGCATCAAAAGAATACAATATACCTACCCTGGAGTACTAAATAAATCTTGAACGTGTAAAACAGGAGCGGAAACTGGGAGAAACACAGATTAAAATTAAAAAAGCGGGTAGACCATCGTCCGTTCGAGCGTCAAATACCTAATAATAATAATAAATCATCTTTATTTCACATAAACCTACAAGAGGCACTTGTGACGGGTCTATATAATAATAAATCTACCACCGGATCGTAACGCGGCCGCACACTGAGAAGATCCGGCAAGAAACTCAGCGGGCTTGTCTTTCTGTCTTTGTCAGATTGGCATGAGGAGCAAATAATCCCAAGCAGTCGTATCTCCTAAATATTCAGCAATGTTTATAATAACCTTTTTGATTTAATTTACATTTAACACATTTTTTAAATTTATTAATTGGAAGTTCTTTCATATAATTGGGAAGTTTACTGTAGAACTGTATACCTACATAGGCCCATGAAAGAATGGCTTACTCTGTGGAGACGAGACACTTGCACAGCAAGATTATTTTTACTCCTTGTATTGACACAGTGTATATCACAATTTCTTTTAAATGCACTTGAGTTTTTGTGAACTTACATTAAATTTTCAAAGATATACCTACTGGGATGCTACAGTTAGAATTTTGATTTCTTTGAATTTTTCTCTCAGGGAAACTCTTGGGCCTAGGTTATAAATTGCCCTTATGGCTCTCTTATAAAATAAATACAGCATTGACTTCGACAGAACTTTCCCAGAGAAGAACTTCCCTAGAAACAAACATCCATACATACTCACAAACTTTCGCATTTATAATATTACAACTATCCGTTGCAGCATTGATAATTCTAAAGATGGTTATGAAAATATGTAATGTTAATTAAACCATATCGTATGTTCAATGAATACCTACTGTATTATTTTTAAAATTATTCGGTTAATGTGTTTAGTCTAATTATGTGATAATAAAAATAAAAGACTCATCTAATTGTGTTATATCAGAATTATGACAATGCTATCACCGAATTATAGTGATCATCACAGAATTACCAAAGTGAACACGTGATTTACAAAGCGATAATAGAACAAATTCTTTGTTGTGAAACTATGAAATTAATAGTTTAAAATAGTAACTAAAGGACTGATTTAAGTCGCTACAAAATATAAAACATTTTGATTAAGATTATATAGGGTTTTACTGCTATTCGCATTTATAATATTATTAGGATTACACAAAAAATCAAACGAGTAACTGCTTTATAGTACAGAATAATAATAAGAGATGTTGATTTCAACAACAATTTTTATTTTATTTTATTACGTCAAAATTAACCAAATTATCACAGAATAATGTGAAAGCACCCTAATAGACCGTAGGTACAGTAGTAGTGCTGTTTAAATTATGCGCTTCGACTATATTCGTCAAATTTCGGAAATCCGAATGTATTTTAAAGATATAGAGTTGTTAATACACATAATTAATCACTTCGTTTAAATTTAGATTAGCAGCTGATTTAAAAATGAAAGTATAAAGTGTTAAATAAGTAAAAAGTGTGAAGCCGAAGTGCATAATTAAATAGTAGTACTGTACCTACTGTCAAATGTTAAGGTTATCTAAAAATATTATTCAGGGGGCTGCCTACTTTTTTTTCATGTTGACAGCGCTGAAGCACACGACTACTCTGATGGTAAGTGATAGCTGTTGTTTATAGACACCGACCACCGTAGATGCTGTAGGTGTGACGCTGTCCTACGACCGAAGTGGCCAATTGTGTAAGTTTACAGGCTAGCCGACCGAAACATAATATGTACTGTCATTATGGCGGCAGCAGGGTTGGGCAGTATTTCAATTACTTGCAATTAAAATACTTAGGTAATTGAAATACAAATACGTATTTGGTATTTGTATTTCAATGACTTCCTTAAAATGTAATTTGTAATTCGTATTTCAAATACTTGAGGCTTCAAAATACATTTTAACATTAAAATACATTTAAACTTCATTTAGCGACCATGAGTGTGAACAAAAAGCATGAAATAATAGATGAAAGCAGCAGGAGTAGCACTACTAGTAAATAAGGTGATGAATTTATTGTTTTTGAGAACAGAGACAGTGATCAACCACAGACATCTAAAATGGAGTTAGAATTGGTCAGATTCCTAAATGATAGAAGCAAAGAGCTTTCAATTCTTGAGTGCTATCCAAATATAAAAAATATGTTCATACAATTAAACACAAGTTTGTGCTCATCAGGACCTGTAGAAAGATTGTTTTCTTTGGCAGGTTTTATTCATTTTCCAACAAGAGGCTGTATATCTGACAGTACATTATATCTAGTGTACATGAAAGGAAACTCTGGTTTTATTAATTAATTAATTTCTGTTGATTATATTCTGTATATTATAGATTCTTGTTTTCCTCAACTTTTCAGCCCATGCTGGTCTAGATCACTTATTTTTAAACCGACTGAAATAAAAGGAGGAGGTTCTCAATTCGGATGTTTGTATTTTTTTGTCTGTTTGCGCATAACTCCGTCGCTTGCAAACTGATTTGAAAAATTCTTGTTGAAAAGGGTTTACTTTCCAAATTATGTCTTAAAAAACTTTATCGAAATCGCAAAAGCGGTTTTTGAAAAATCAACAAAATTAAAATTTCATTCACTTGGTTCAGTATTTTTTATGTTATAAATGATAATTTTTCGCTTATTGTTTACGTGAACGATGTTACTATGACCGGTAATAACAAAGTCCAAGTAGACAAAGATTTTTATTAATATTCTAATTCTAGTGCACATCATGTAAGAAAATTAGGTATTGACAAGAATTTGGGTTAAATTTTTGAACTAATTTTTGAACTTATTTTGTTTTTAAGTCATTTATCCTTCATTGTCTGATGGTTTTTGAAGGCGGGTTTTTTTTAAATAGTTTTAGTAATTATGTAATTTGTATTTCAATTAAAAGTGGCTAAAATACTGTAATTTGTATTTTATATTTCAAATACCTTACCTAAAGATATTTTGTATTTTGCATTTTAATTACTTGCGATACTGTATTTTGTAATTTGTATTTCAATTAAAGCAAAGCATGTATTTTGCCCAGCCCTGGGCGGCAGGAATAGGTACGACGGTGGACGGTATCCTTAAAACAGACTAGGTACTATAGGTATTAATACCTGTAACTGGCTACTGGCAGCTTTACAAATTCTGCGCCTATAAAGTGTTGAGAAACTCAATAAAGCCAAGTTACAATGTACATTACCGACTGAAAAATAAACCTTACTGCCGTGATTTTAATGTCAATTTAAAGTGAAATGCATCATGGGGAACATTTGCTTTGAATGATGCTTTGTTTAAGTAGGTAACTGATTTCCAAAAAGACCTGTAGGATTACTCTTGAACCTCGATTTATGCAATATTGGAAATTGGAAACGAGTATGTCATTTTAGGTACTCTTGAACACAAATCACAATACTGACGATTTATTAACATTTAAGTAAACAATAAATTATTTTATCGGATGCGTTAAATTTATTTGTAACTACCTAACTGTTAATAATCCGCTAGGAATTCGTACTAAAACACCTAAAATGACATAAAGTTGTCAAATTCATATAGTATCGCGATTCAAGAGAAACCTACAGAAATTATTGCACAATGAAGTCACAACCTTTAACTAGTTTGTGGTCACAACAACGTCTAATATCAATATTTTTAATTGTACGTAGGGAATGCAATCTTGATCTTGCAAGATCAAGATTCTACCAGGATCTTGAGTGGTTTTCTAATATTCAATCATTCATCAATCTTGAATTTCGAAATCCTTTTCGTGATCTTGACAAAACGGTCCAAGATTGTAACAAGATTTCAGATACTTAGGAGGTAACATCACGGAGCGAGCCATAGCCACCCGTATTCGCGCGAGCGTCGTCATGCTGCCCGGGTGTGTATCAAAAACCTACCTATTGCAATTTACTACTTGATGAAAGTACGGAACCATTCGTGTCCGACTCGCACTTGGTCGGTTTTTAAAATAAACGTTGATTATTGTGATCATACAATGTTGTTTAATTTGAAAATATACTTAATTATATTTCATAACTAGCTGTTACCCGCGGCTTCGCCCGCGTAGTCTACTAATTTGATATTTAGCTCTCCAACACTGCTCGCTAAAATTTTAAGATGAAATGTAGCCTATATCGGTATCCAAAATTTCATCTACTTTTTTGTAAATATTAAAATCAATTCAGCAATTTTGCCGTCAAAACTGAAAATACACTTTTTCTTTTCTAATTTCACCTCAGATAAATCGTACGAGTAGGAATCGTTATTGTGTTTA
>NJDD01000376.1:204451-230166 GCA_002245505.1 Calephelis nemesis
TGAAATTAAACTGTAAAGCAAGTTATGGAAACCTCTAACAGTTTTTTTTTGAAATTTTAGAAATATACATATATCGTCTCTGAGGTCTAACCGTCCGTCTTCGGAATTACTTCGTGAGATCTTGGGTTCTATTTCCGGTCCAGGCAATAAAAAAAAACAAATAGAAAATGTGAAGTTTCAATTTTCTACTAAAAGTAACGTTGCCACTTGCACGGGATTGGATAAGGGCCCGGTTGGCTACAGAATAGTTATCTACCACATTGTGGGACTTAATGTATTCGGCTAGTCGTGAGTGCTCTGATTGTGCAGTTAGGCAGAACTAACCCTTCGGGGGTATCTTCAGAAATTCACATTTAGAAATTGTAGCAACAAAATTAAACTCTTCAGCTTTTTAATATTAGTATGAACCGATTCTGTGATAAATTTGACCTTGCACAGAAAAATGTGGGAGAACATCTTGGCATAATGATGTGTCTACCTCCTCCAAACGACGTCATTTGAAAACAATCATTGCATTTGCACATATTACTTAAAATCTTCGAGATTCATCACAATTGCACAATAAAAGAGAAATTAGCGGCTCAACTGGTTCACCAAGCAAAAGTAATAATATCTTACCATTAACACAACCCTGCGTTTCATCTTTGAATTTTAAGGGATCACAATGCTGACATTTTTTAATAATTTTTCCAATTAATATCAAAGGAAGATTTTTATACCGCAACGTATGGTCATAATAAAATCCTGTATTAACAAAAACATTCCTATTAAACCTTCTAAAAATTTTCTACTTTGAGCTTGACGCTGAGCGCTAGCCGATCTTCTCCGTTGCCTCTGTGTAAATATCTCCAAATCCCTCAAAGACACTTAACGGTCAGCCTGTTCCGCAAGTCTGTTGAGTCTGAGTATGGAGTGACCATTGTCCAATGCTAGCAAGTGATCATAATCCACATAAACACTATTCTTGCCAACATTTTTTTAGAGTTTCCCTCGACTTCCCCAGGATTTCATCATCAGATCCTCACCATGAACATGAGACCACCTCTGAAATATAACCTTTCAAACAAAAAACGATTTTCCATACGAACATTCATTACCTCTTTTTACCCATTCTCCCTCATTTTTTGCTATAAAAAGTAGGCTATGTTCTTTCGTTTATCATAAAGTGTCTAAATATAAAGTTTCACTGTTACAACTTTAAAAATGACGAATTTCTAAAATTTAAAAAAAAGTAGCCTATGTTGTTCCTCAGAGTCTACCCTATCTTTGTACCAAATTTCATCAAAATTGGTTCACTGGTTTAGGCGTGAAAGCGTAACAGACAAACAGACAAAGTTACTTTCGCATTTATAATATTAGTAGGGAAGTAGGGATTTTTAACCAATTTTGCTAGTATGTAAGTATATCATAATTTCTTTGTGTGTTTTTCGTGAATGATAAACTGATACTGTACGTGGTTCATTTTTATGGACATATGGTAAAAATTACTGTTAAATATTTTTCCTACGCAAATTGTGCTACCCCCGTTCACCCTCATAGGGGTTGATTTTCAAAAAACGCTTAGATATGTATCTCATAATTTGTATTGCAGAGCATTATTTCAGTGTCACGCAAAATATTTCAATAGAATTAAATTTCCCATACAAACTTAGCCACCCCCTTTAACCCCCAATGGGGGTGAGTTTCGAAAAATCCTGAAATACGTGTTTCATCATTTGTACTAAAATGCATTAATTCAAAGTACCGGCCGGCCAACCGGTACCGCCGCAACCGCGATGTCCCTATATTTTAAACCTGTAATATCTCCGAAACTATTAGTTTAATTTACATACTGTAAAGGACTATATTGTTCTATATTAAATGCAAAATTTATTTAAGATACTTAATTAGATAAGGATTAATGTTGTATTGCTTTAAATCGCTTTGTAAATAAGCCAATATTTTTCGTAAAAAGTAAAGGATAAAAATTGGTTATTGTAAGTTATCCCTAAGAGATAAACATATACCATCGCGAACTTTTTTGTGGACCTTTTTAAGGTAAACAATACTTAGTACATTATTTTGATCTATCTCGTAGAGTTCAGCCAGCGTTTGCAATGCAAGCGCAAAAAAATATGTTTATTTACGACTTTGCATTAGAAATCTTGAAATTATCAGTGGTTCTCTAATATATGAAGCATGTTATTATACATATAAACCTTCCTCTTGAATCACTCTACCTATTTAAAAAAAACCGCATCAAAATCCGTTGCGTAGTTTTAAAGATATAACCATACATACATACATACATACAGACAGACACGGAAAGCGACTTTGCTTTATACTATGTATAGATTTTAAAATACTGGTTACTATCAATTTGCAGTATTTGATAAAAAAAAACGGGAGTTTTGGCGCCATCGTGAATGAAGTCGTAATTTTTTTAACAATTATTGAATAAGTGTAAATTATGAGCAAAATTAGTTGATTTTGGTGGGAATTAGTTTAATTTTGTTCAGTAAAACTGCACAAATGAAATAATCATGAAGAAATTAGTGTATCGTGAATTTCCTCGCTGCCGCCAAATCTTCCAAAGTGAACTTGTGTGTTAAGTGACCACCGCTTTACTTAAGACCTTGACGTGACTTTGTAAATAGTGACTAATGACTGTACAAGAATAATTAATACGGAAGACGTGGCAGCATGGCCTAAAGGTCTTAGCCAGCCCCAGAAAGGGGCAAATTAACTTTTAAAAAAATATGTTAACACATTTTTTTCAATTATTCTGCTCAATCTTGAAAATTCCGAAAATCTTGATTCACTACCAAGGTCTCGACCCGAATCTCAACAGGATCTTGAACTAACCAATCTTGATTCAGGAAAAAGGCGCCAAGATCTTGAATAGTCAATGTTGGTCAAAGATTGCATTCCCTAATTGTGCGTTGTATACAAGCGGTGTATTATATATGGGACCGGTGTGCACACCTACTCTCCCACGTCGTAATGCACGTAGTATACGTGAGGTTAATTTGTTTCTACCTTTTAGGTATACGTCAATACTATCGACGATACGGAGATTTCCTGGGCATTTTAACCATCTTTTTTCATGGTAGTTTAAGACTTAAGTCATTACAGCATTAATAGAAACCAATATCGTCGAATTTTAGTGTTGGTTCGAATTTAATTTAAGATTTTATTTTAATTTGACTTTTGTTTTGTTTTTTGCATTTCCGAGTATTATTGTAAATACGTATCTACTTTTACTGGTTTTTTTTCATGTGGAATTAATTACGAAATGTAGCTCCAAGAGTAAAAAAAGCAAGATGAAAAAAAAACGTTCTTGCTTATGATGATTAAAGAAACAATTGTATTTCTCATTTAAATAATTTTCTTGTGATTCATTAAAATTTTACTTGTACTATTTTTTTTGTTAGAATTCTTGGTGAAATACATTTTTTTCATGTTTTTTTAGTGTATTGTACGATTCTCTGAAAAATAAAGTTGGTAACACAGAACACTGCTTACGAGTTAAGAGTTACGATATCTAAATTCTAATCTGACAACACTCTGTAAACCTGAAAATATATGTCTTTATTTTTTTTAATAATTCTTTTTACATAGTATTAATTTTGTTGTTTGTGTATATTAAAAGCGTAAACCCAAAAATAATGATAAGAAGGTTAGCATGACTTATAAAATATTGAATGAGTAAGTTTTAATTAATAAAATTTTCAATTTCTCACAAATGCTTTTAGGTTAAGAATACAACCAAATGCTAGATATTTTGTACGGTGTATGTCTGAGAAACCCCCAGAAAACGATAATATTGTTACGGAAAAAGCAGCAAAAGACGAAAAAGATGACAAGGCATTTAAAAATAACACTGAAAAAATTCAAAGTCTTCTAAAAAGTATGATGGCTAAGCCAATATTATCTGAAAATGAATATAGAGAAAAGTTCACAACTGCGCCGGATAGACCAAGAAGACCTAAACAAGACGAAATCGAAGTTAAAACTGAGAAAATAGGTGAGCAGCTATGATTATTTAAAGCCAAAAATTCTAACTTGCTTCCTCTCAGGCCTAGAGTTTGTTGTTTAATAGTAGCATGTAATTCTTGCTATTACGAAAACTAATGGCATAATGATTTATAATAAAATTATATATTCTTGCAACACAAAATTTATCTTGATAAAACACTTCTTATTTCTTAGAGGAGAGCATTACTAAAGCAGCCAGTGAAGTAGCTAAAGCTATAGGTGAAGATGTGAGCAAAACAGAAGCTGAGCTTCTTTCTAAAGTCCTGGGAAAAATAAACCAAACATCAACTAGTTTAAGGTAATTTTTTTACATAACTATTTAGATGTTTTATTAAATTTATTCTAGTATCTATTTCAGTATTTCTATGTATTAGTATTGTTGACTAACACTGATAACACAAGCATATAATTAGCTTTTGGGTTAGATTCAATTTGTATGACTTGTCCAGGGATATTTGTTTATTATTATGTGATCTACTATTCCTTGTGGATATTGTATACAAACTACAATAGTTTTATATACTAAGAAATTTTATGTAAATCTGATGGTTTTGGAATTGGAGCAAACACAGTTTTGTAATAAGGTTTATGAAATGTCTCAATTGTGTTTCAAAATGTCTTTGTAATACTAAAAATGCTGTTATTTTATTTCAGTGATTTAATTGTTGGTATGAAGGTAGATAGATCTAAAGATAGCGAAGATTTGGTTAAGCCTCAAACCAGGGGACAGCAGGTGAAGAGGTTAGTGGACAAATCCAAGCAACAAATGCAGATAAGGTATAGTGAACGCAAACAAAGGCCACAGGGAGAACGGGAGGTTCGACAAAAAAGGTAATCATATTGGTAATTGATAAGAACATATACACTTAACACACTCAGCACTAAGCCCTTTAAAGCCAAAACAGTGTGTATCTGAAACACATTACATATGGCACTGAGCCTGTTAAACAATTAATTATTATGGAAGATGGCATCAATAACCTTCGTATACACATGCATTTTTGCACAAATGCCATTGTTAATATTTAAAGACCAACTGGTCAACAATAAAAGGCAAGAGTTAGTCAATTATTCCTAAACATTTTTTATGTAACTAGATGATGGAGACTTTTTAGGATCGCTACAATAACTTGACATATACCTGTCACCATGACTAGTACTTCAGATAGTAGGGTCATTTAGTTAAAGGAGAGTATGAGGTTGACATTCCGTTAGGTAACATGTATTACTTACAGTTAGAATATTTTTCTGATTTACCAACCCAAATTTATGAAAAAAAAAAAGAGATATAATGATTTATTCATTTTTATTATTTCAGTATGCCACAGGCAACAGTTGTCAATATATTTAGTGGTGAGCCTCTTGGTATATTTAAGCCTGGAGTACCAAATTATGGCACTCAACTAGATGTTTGGGAAAATTTAAGTCAAAGGGAGATAACACTTGCTACATCACAACCTCCAAAAAATTATTTTGAGAAAATGATTCTATGGACAGAACAGGGCAAAGTTTGGAAGTTCCCTATTGATAATGAACAAGGTAAATTATATTTACTAGTGGTGCCTGTTGGTCAAAATTCAACCATAATAACTTTTAATATCTTGTTGATAAGAATGCTATCTTCATTTCTTAAGACCAACTACTTTGTTTCCAAACTTTTTAGTGCACCATCTGTGATCTTCATCATCCATATATTTGTTTGTATGTTTCAAATGCATGGTAATATGGGTTGTGTTTTGTTTGTTGATTTATTGTAATTTGTAAGCATTATTATTAAAAAATTATTTGCAATCTGCACTTTTCCTACACATAAACTATAAGTGTGCCAACTTTTATGCTCCTGCATCCACTCAATTTTCGTAAAAAAGGGTCCAAAGTTTTGGCGTCACATATTAATATATAGATAAACTTTCAACCAGTCAATGGTAGTATATAAAATATATCTGGACAAATCGATTACTGAGTAATTATTCTCAATATACTTTCCCATTAAGATGGTCACTCTGGTGAGGCTGCCAACCAATTAAAAAGGTAGTAAGATATGTAGATGAATTCATTTAGAAGTTACTATTTTGTTATTGTAATTGAACTATCAAAGTATTAACATCTGGAAGTATGTACTTCCTTGATGTTGCACTAAAATATATTTTATAAATATTTATCATAATCATTGTTGAAGAAATTAATGTCATGAATCAACCTTGAACTTTGTTGATGCTGTGCATGGTTACTCTTATATATGACCTGTATACCTGTGTGCAGTCTTGTGTGTTGATACATACAAAATTCTGAAGAGAGACTCAGACTCAGAGATGTGACACAGAACTTGTATTCTTTCTAGATATTGTTGTTAAGGCCACCATGATTCAGCACCCAATTCTCTGTTACACCTGAGTTTATTATTTTTTACTCATTGTAGGCATAGAAGAAGAACAGAATATTCACTTCTCCGAACACATCTTTCTCGACACACATTTAGAAGGTTGGTGTCCAACCAAAGGACCCATACGTCATTTCATGGAGTTGGTGTGTATTGGCCTCTCCAAAAACGCTTTTTACACTGCTCAAGAAAAGAAAGATCACATTTTGTGGTATAAAGAATATTTTGAAGCCAAGAAAGATATGTTGACAGAAATTGGAGTCTGGGACACTAAACCGCCTAAGGAAGCTGAAATTTAATGGTAGTGTTACTTTAAGAGTAGATAATTTAATATATGTTGTAGAATTGACAGTATTTTTTTTGTAAATTCAAGTAAGCTGTGTTATCCAATACCTTTGCCTGCTGTGTGTGCTGCTATGTCTTAAGCTCCATCACCGCTTGAATCCACCAGATGCTGGTAACTTGACCAGGTTGTCAATTCTACTGTACAATCATGTTTCCAAAAAAAACAAGTACAATAATCAGGTTTTCGAATTATTTGACCTGTCCTGTGTCCATTCTTCATCGCTTCTTATAAGTTTAATTGGTTTGAGTGCTGATTTTACTGTTGGTCTGAGTTTATTATTTACTAGCTTCCGCCCCCGACTCTGTCCGTGCGGATGTCAGTCTTCGCGTGGTAAAACTGAAAAATTTAGATTAATTTTTTTTTCTACGTATTTTTCCAGGATAAAAAGTGTCCCGTTTTATGCCCAGGATAATTAGGTATAATTATACCAAGATTCATCGAAATTGAACCGTTAGTTTTCACGTGATGCCTGAACATACATACAGACAGACAATTTTTTTTAATCGCATATTTGGGTTTGGTATTAATCCAGTATCCCTGCTATTTATTTTTTCAATACTTTCAATACCTATACAGAATTGACCCTTCTACAGATTTATTATATGTATACAATATAATAAAATAATAAATAATATGTATAGATATAGATAATCATAAAATTAAAAAAAATAATAACCTCGGACAAAACCTATTACTTGTGGAATGTCCTTTTTTTTAGAAATTATGACACAGACACCATAAGGGTACATACAAATAAGCATCGTCGACCAACCAGCGCTTATCAACATTATACAGCTAGTATAACCGCTTTGTAAAACAAGCTACAACATGGTAGTAGAGTACCTACTCAGAGCAGCTTGTCCAAATAAGTATCACCGCCTTTAACTGCCGCCATCCCCTTCATTGTCTAGTGATCCAAAGTAGGCATTACAAATTAAGGTCCCAGGTTTGATTTCTGGATCGGAAATCCCAAAACTGTTACAATTTCCCAATAACAACAAAGTTGTCTGGGATTGGATAAAAGTGATCGTTTGGCAATGGGTTTGTCACCTATCACTTTGTGGGTCTTTTCTTGTACTTTCGGCTATCCTTCGATGTCCTTGTGGTTCTACTGTTTACCTCTCCGGGGATACGGGACTTAAGTATTTGCCATTTGTTGATCCGGGCTCCTTTATAGAATAGACCATCTGCCTTCCTGCCAGGCATCTGTGTGCGTTACCCCAGCTAGAAAGTAGCACCTAGACTGATATGAGTGGGATAAATAATTAGTGCTCTATGTGCTGTAAATGTGCGTCGAATAAAAAATTTTTGTTATATATATATATATTTGTTATATAAATAAAAAATGTTTATTCCACATGCGCACATATAATAGTCTTTGAGATAGTCTAGGTGCTACTTTCTTGCTGGGGTAACGCACACCAGGCATCTCGTAAAAGGCGAGCATAGGCTTACCATCACTAACACCGTGACATTCTACTAGGTGATAGAGTTTTGCAGCAACTTGCGCGGATTGGTACCACCGCCTTATCTATTCCTGTCGCCATCACGACAGTGCTTGCCGTTGAAGTGTTCTGGTCCGGAGGGTAAGGTAGCCGGTAAACTTACTCTTGCTCAAGGCCTACCATCCCGGCCTCAGGTAAGCAATGCACCATTACCACCTTTGCTGTCTCTAGGCGGCGTGAATTTTTTACCATCAGGAAATACGTCTGCTTGTTTGCCTTCCAATATCATAAAAAAAGTTTAATTTTAACTTAACTTACTATTAATTTACAATACTCTTGCTCGTTCGCTATAATTTGTAGCTGGAAATACCTATTAATAAGTAAATATAGTTACTAAAATTAAAAATTTAAACCTACCTGTAACATAGCTAAGAATCGCCTCGATATGTCATATTTCTAACAATAAATCCGTATCGAAATTGGTCCATCCGTTCAAAAGTTATGATGCCAGAAACAAACACACAGAGAGACACGTCAAACTTATAACATCTCTATACCGTCGAGGAAGAAAATAAAATACTGTTATTTCATATTACTTCTCTTTATTGCACCTATGGAAGTACACTTACTAAATTTCGTTGTTCATGTCACCTTTAAAATTTAATCACAATTTATAAGATGTTAACAAAAATAACGAGAGAGCGTTTCATAACACTTACAAAACATTGGTTCGATTATGGAAGGCATTAGAAAATCTTATTTATCTACAGCGAATGTTGCATTCGCTTTGAACCTATTCAAATAATAACTATTGAGTATGCGGCATGGAAGATTATCCATTTTGGTTTACCCGCGGATAAAAAAGCTTCTTATAATGAAGAAGCGACATCACAGGAAGGAGGAAGTGGATAATGTTAAGAGTATTTATTATGGCATAAGGGTTTTATTACAATAGGAGACAACTAGAAAAAAATAGTAAAATTTACATAAAAATTGAGAGGATTAATTAGAAATTAGAAGGTGTTATTTTGCGGAAATTCATACTTAAGTCCAAAATAAAATTAATTTGCAATTTTCTACCGCCTTTTTGGTGGAAAATTGCAAATTCAATAATTTTCATTTGCTGATATAAGAATTTAGAAGAACTAACATTTCCAATACCTGATATACCTCAAAAATATTGAAATGAAGAGCAAACCATGAATATTTCAACAAAAAATACAAAATATTAATCCTCTTATTTCTTTTGAGGTACTTTCCAAATACTTCTGATATAACTTAAGAAAATTGAAACTAAGCTCAAACCATGAATACTTGAACTACAAAAATTACAAAATATTAATTATTAATCATCTTATTTCTTTTGTGGTACAGAAAACGTATCAAGTCAAGGTTTTAATTGCTAGGAAAGGATATTTTCAGTATAAGGTCCCACTCCGTCTATTCCTGTGTGTTCCTAAAACTTTTAAGCCTTATCCAGCGCAACTACTGATCGTATACCAACATTCTACAACGAGGAACTCATTACACCCTAAGTACATATTCTTATATTATTCTCGTATACTTTTAAAAGCCTCCAAAATAAAAAAAAATGTTAAAAAATAGTGTACTTAAGAAAACTACCACGATTTGTACAATATTCCTGAGTATGTACACTTTGTGAAAGGAGAAGACAAGAGAACGTCATGTGAGTTAGAGAAATAACGACTGCGCAAGTTATAAAGAGTCTTTACCATAACATATATATCTCAGCCATCGACACTGAACCACACTAAAATTGAAATATTCAAGGTTTTGTAAAAAGGATTGTGTGGCTTTATGTAACTATAGACGCCGCCATATTGGCCTCGGCTGCTCTGACGTCACCGTCACGCGACATGCGACACACAGACCAAAAAATGAGAGGATGTAATAAAAGTTTCACTTTAATCGATACGTGTACAATGTACAAGTTCATTTATGTCCGGCTCCTGTATTCTAGCGTCGTTTCGCTTGGATAGTCGATTTTTTTACGAATCGTATACTCTAAGATGTCGGTCGGTAAGATATCTAAGTACGGTTGCACGTCATTGGTAGTTAAACTATTTTTTGGAACTATAAATAACGCCTCTTTTCTTTTAGACAAACTACGAATGTTTAATTGGATTACTTTTCGTTGAACCGGTCATTGGTGAATGTTATTACCTCCCGCCCCGCCTAACTAAAACGAGATAAAATGGAACTCTTATTACAGGCATTTTAACCTAATGGAATGGATTAAATAACCAACAAATTTAAACGATTTAGAAGCATCGTGGAAGATAGTAACGTTCCTAAATAAACGTATAATATCGTTGGAGAAAAACACAATATACGTACAGTTCATTCGCTTTAAGAAAATAGTGATATCATTAAAATAGTGACGACTCCACCAAATTAAATAGCAAAAAGTTGGAAACTGAATATAATTGCTAGTTCGATGCCTAACACACCGGCATCTGGATGACAACGCCCCATTACCACCTTTGTTGTCTCAAAGCGGCGTGAATTTCTTACCACCAGGAAATCGGTCTGCTTGTTTGCCTTCCAATATCATAAAAAAAGATTGCTAACGTTACTATTTTCTTAACTGCAAATGAACTTTAACATACATTTATTTGTTCTGAGTAAATGAGTGAGGACTGAGTTTGAATAGTGAGGCTTTAAAATATCTTTATTTAGGGTTTGAGTTCTTAAAAAAACTTTGATTTTATACTATAGGGTAGATATAAGTCATTTGACAGCAATAACTTGTATAGTACGCCCGTTATATAACATTATATATTGTCTTCCCCTATACGAATTACACCATTATAATTAAGGTATAGTAAGGTAGGAGGTTGTCACACAGGGATTTGAAAAAAATATATTTTAAACGATTCAAAAATACTAAGTAACAGTTTTTCTTGGTACAAAATACAAGTCAGCTATAGATAATAAATGTAATAACTGTTCTTCATCCGGTAATAAAATAATAAGGAGGTAATGGTGCCGATTCTGACGCTTTGTCTAAACTTATTTCAAGTGCATGCTATCTTTGTCCAAAGAAACAAAAATAAAAGAGACAGAACATTTTAGACGAGACGATATAAATTAAACGTCTATAAATTTCACGTAAATATTATCTGGCAACACTAAACGTCAAAGAGACAAAAGGTCTCTATCTGTTCCTTGCGTTGAAATAAGATACCCTGAGGCAAGTTTAGTTTATGCACATCAGAAACCACCAATAGGTAAGAAATACGTACTTTTTAAAGCACAAGTTTTTTTTGGATTTGAAATAACTGTATTTTTGAATCCCTTTCAATAGCAATGTTATTCGTAACTCAATATACCTGCTAGTAGCGATAAAAATAATTTTGACAGTATTATAGCACCGGTTATAACAGATTGCATTATATGAATTATACATTTGTCAAAATAACCTTCGTAAGCCCAAAGTTTTTAAGAATATAGTGACGTCAGAGACCTAGCGACATCGACGACCAATGAAATCGCAAGACTTAAATTTCATTCATTCCTTTTTAAATTTATTGGGCGAAGCGTTCACTATGTAAATGACGACACTATTTTCTTAACGCGCACAGTTTAATATACATATTTTGTTCTGAGTATTTGTGCTTAGACGGACATCTAATATTAATAGTAACATATGAAAAACTTCCGGACTCAATGTCACTCAAATACTTTTACAAATCACAACTGCCAACAGCATTTTAAAACACAAATATTTTAAAGTAATCCCAAAAGGAAAAACAATAAAGTTAAAACTAGAAATAACATTTATTTATAAACAAAACAGTAAAATGCACTTTCAAGGAAGACCCAGTTACGAACATAAAATAACAAGTATTTTTTATGTTTTGCGGTGGACGCATTTGACAAAATACTGAACGATTTTAAAATCGTTTGACGTTGGAAGAGCAGAAGGTCTACATCTAATTGATCTGACATTTCATTAGAACGTTTAAAATATCACAAAATATTTTATAGTGGTAAGTCAGCGTTTTGACTTCTGCGCAGATACAAGTGATTTTAATTAAGTAATAGTGAAGTATAAGAAAACTGGAATGTTTTTTTTAAATAATAGAATGCAAATACGAAGATGAATTTCTAGATGGTCAAAAATACAAAAACACTAAAGAAAATGATTGTACGTTGACACCCTGAGATAAGTCTAGGTTAGGTTAGGTTAGAACTAACCGTAGTTCGGTATGGGTTTGTTAAATTATATAAAAATATACCCCATTTCAAGGTCATCACATTACGCCTGAAAGGATGGAACCATTCTGCTTATTTTTTATTGTGTTGGTTATTGTCAGGAGGTTCTTATGAAGAGAAAAAAGCAGGAAAATTACAGGGACAATGGAGAAAACAATATTTTTTTCCATATAAACTGTTAGTAGCTGTAAATTTTAAGAGACATGAAGTTCGCCGGGTTGGTTAGTACTTAATAATACTGGAATGTGACTACAATTGAATGTCATGGAACTTTGCATTTCAGTTAGAAAGTGGAAAGTATTATTATTAACTTATATAATTATATACTGATTTTGTCGGTTTGTCGTAATACAAAGAGAAAGTAATAGCGATTAATAATTTGTCGTTGTCATATCTTATGAATAGATGTTAAGGACGTCACGTTACAACTTGGAAGAAACGTATGAGAACATTCCAGAACAAAAAAAGAAGATGTATTTCAATCCCCAATTTTGAAATGGCTGTAATAATTGTACATTGGCATTTCCAGATAATTATAACATCAACTTTACATTTTAGAATTCTGCATAAAAATCATGAGTGATGAACATGAATTTACAGATCTCTAAATTTTTCATACGATTCTATAGCATTTGCGCAAAACGCGCTTAGGTACGAATTAAGCAAAGACAACAATAAACAAAAGAATTTATGTAAAAAAGCAAAAATATTGGCAATACCCAATTAATAGTATCATTGAACGGGATGTGTACACCTAACGCATAAAAACGATTTATAATTTTGTTGTGCACCCACTAAACACATTTTAAGCTATAGCTATTTTTTTTAACGATAGTAATAGAAAGAGACAAAACACGTTTAGTGCTATCAGATTATTATGTATATGACATTTCTAGTTTTCTATTCTTCAGAAACCGTTGATAAAAAGTCACAAGTTGACATGTCTAACATGCTCCACCTTTTTCTTTTTTATATCATTGGAAAAATATAGCATACATTTAAAACAAGTTTATATTGAGCACAACAGAATTACTACCATCGTGTAATACAAAATAGAAGACCCCTATCTAATTTTTTAGGCAACTTTACCTCCTCTCCAATGCGGAACACTAAAGTGGCGAGTAATGACGCCAGTTACTGAAATGTATTCTGACACATAGTTATTATTTTACACTAGTGAAATAATCGGGTAACTTAAATTACAAGGCGACTAGGTCGTCACATCCCGACGCTGATGACACATCCCTTAGAAGTTTTAATCGACAAATTTATTTATTGTACACTTTCCATTCTTCGCACTTGTTGAAACTTAATTTGTAGCAACTAATGAAAGAATATACTTGCACGATTTCACTTATTACATTTAGATTTTTAAGTTAAAATTAACTAACAATTTTCCCTTTTACAGTATATTCAGTGTTTTCTTATTATTTTACACACTTGGAAACTCTTTAAAATATTCATTCTTTATTTATTTCTACTCTGAAGCTACAATTGGATTTTGTAAAAAAATAAAGTAAAACAGTGCAAAGAGCCCTAAAGATGTTTGTATTTGTTTTTTTTTTCATAATCACGTTCACTAATAACTCTTTCAAAAATGGATAGCTAACATCAATAGAAACAAAAAATAATCTGAGACAATAACGCGTAAAGTGTCACATTTCGAAGATATGAGCTCCTAAAGTTGTAACTTAGTAAACCTGTCTGAACCCTGTAAAGTCGTAACCTTTAATAGTAAAACTTTAGTTGTTTTTATCTTCGGTATGTGACACTTAACGAGTTTTTGTCTAAGAATATTTTTTATTTGTATTGATATTAGCTATCCATTTTTGAAAGAATTATCAGTGAACGCAATTTTGAAATAAAAACCAAATTGCAGACGTAAGCCACAATTTTCATAGCCCTTTATTCTTACATGAATAATAACCATTTTACTACATTGTGATCCACCTTCGCTATGTTTGGAAGCACAAAGGAGAGGTGTTCATTTTCAAATTGTCCTCTACTATAAAATTTAACAAATTATAAGTTTAATAACACGGTATTGCGTATTTGTGATGGTCGTGTTTTTCTTGAGCGATACATTGAGTCCGTCGGTATTGTCGGAACATTCATACAATTGACATTTCTCCTGTGGACGGCTTGAGGAATGCGGCAGCTTCGCTTACATCACCTGGAAAAGGATATTATTTTATTGATTATCGCCTCTGTGGTCTTGCGGTCCAAGACTTTTAACTTCTTGAGTTCGAATGGTTCGAATCCCGGGTCGGGCAACAAATGGAAAATGTAGTATTTCGAATTTTCTAATAAAAATAAGTTGGTCGGAATTGGATATGTAGGCTTGCCACCTATCACATTGTGAGACTGGGTCTTCGGCTAGTCGTGGGTGCCCTGGTTGTGTCTCTGCCTACTTCTGCGGGGTTATGGGCGTGAAGATACTTTTATTAATTATAGGTAGAAGAGACTTCAGACTTTTTACAAAAACTGTTTGGTCAGTTAAGTCTTTTTAATGCATAATTAATATGTTAAAATAAGCACAAAAACGAAATTCTTAACCATGTGAAAAAAACGTAAAATTTCAAGGAAAAAATTAATTAACAAATACCCCTGGACAAGTTACACAAATTGAATCTAACCCCAAAGTACTCTTGTGTGATGGGTGTCAGTCAACAATACTAATACATAGAAATACTTAATAGATATCAGAATAAATGTAATAAACACCCAGACCCGGAACGGAAATACAGACATCTAAATGTTCATAACACAAATGCCTGCCCCCGTCGGGAATCGAACCCGAGCTTCGCGGTTAGTCTATTTGCGTCGCGTTAGGCGAGTACGCTAGCCACTCGACCAACGAGGCGGTCAAGAAGATAAATAAATACCCCCGGATACTACAAAAAATGAACTATTACTGTTATTGTGTCATGGGTGTTAGTAAACTATCATATACATAGAAATACTTTGAATAGATACCTGAGCCTTTACCATAAGTTGGTGTAGATTACGTTCGGTAAGTTACGTGTCGAAATCTTTGACACTTTTGGTCTAAAATTGTGTTTCTCTTAGTTACCAACAGAGGCGCTGTTCAACGTTTTCAAAGAAATAATTGACGCAGACGGTAGCGAGTATAGTAAAATTGACAAGTCGTAAACTTATGGTTAGAGCTCTGAATAAATTTAATAACTACGACATCTATGACGTCTATGTTTACGTCTAGATACTTTAAAACAAATAACATGATTGGTTAATAAATTAAAAAAAATAACTAGACATAAATCAAGTTTAATCTATTCGAATTATTATCACTCCATTTTGTTAAATCGGGCTACAATTGTTTGAAATGGTCATAATACGTCATAGTAAGTCACGTCAGGGTTTTAGGCAAAACGTCTCATCTTTACCTCATCGAGTGAGATTTGGTGACATCGAGATACACTATTTTCTTAATATACACACTTGTGTACTTTCACTAAACAAAATTATACAAAACTAGCGGCCCGGGACGTGCTTCGCTACGTATGTGACCGCATGAATGACATAACAAAACAAAAAAAAAGAAAAAAAAAACAACTGAAAATTTTTTCAATATGACAGCACGATCCCCATTAACAAAATGATCCGCCATTTATTAAATTCATTTTTGTTACAAAAAATGTGATAAATGAAGAACCGCTCTACCGATTGTATGCAAACTTCACATAAAATATCTACTAAATAGTCGGAACAAAGCCTAAGCCATTAGGCTTTGTTATTAGGCATAGCCATTTGGTTTGGATAGGTGAACCCGTTCTTGGGTAGGCCATTAGGCATAGCCATTTGGTTTGGATAGGTGAACCCGTTCTTGAGTTATAAAATTACAACGAGAAGTGGCATTGATTTTTATATATTATACACTGTGTAAATGACAGCGTAACGAAAAATGTAACCATGGATTCTGTACATGATAGACATGCAAATTATGTAGTTGGAATTTCGTGACGGAAATTTCATGATTTTTTTCAAAAAAAATGTGTTTTTTTTATTGATTGCACTATTATTTCTTTAATACTATCTAACGCAATTCAGATTTTTATTCAGGATCTAACACATTTTTACTAAAAAACAGCAATGTAATAAAACAGGGTACTAGGTCGACACCTACAGCACGCAAATTTAGGGTTGTTGAGGAAGTGATTATGAGAAAGAGGAGGAGGATGAGGAATTTACAAACACAAATTAAGAGGATGCGGATGAGGAAGAGGATATTTTAAGGAAGAGGATGCGGATGAGAAAGCGGAAGAGTTTCTTTTGAGAACCGGTTCCTTAAGTCATCACACACCAATCCAGCGTTGATAAAAATTCGTTCGCTGGAGAAACTTGATAGATATTGATAGATCCATAGATGGGCTGTTTTCATGCAATATGCATTTTATTTAATGTAGTTTTCGCAGTGCGTGCGTATAGAAATTCCTCATAAACTCCTCTTATATTTTGAGGAAGCGATAGCGAAAGAGGATTTTTTATTTTATTTACGAGGATGCGGTAAAGGTTGAGGAACTCAAAATATTGTGGAACTTCCGCATTATGAGGTAGCGGAAGAGGAATCCTCAACAACCCTACACGCAATACGCGGCTTAATGCTAAATATATAACCACTTGTTTCCGACAAAAACTGTTAACGGAATTTTGAAGTCTGATATGTATTTAAACTACCACAGAAGTTTTCGTTACGGTGTCAAATACACACTGTATAGATGCCACCAAAATTGGCAAAATTTTACTCAACGTGTACTTTACACGAAATTCAATAATTAGGAAAAAAACTGCGTTCATCTTTTGTGTCGATCTCACAAAAAAAGAGATTTATGAATAATAATAATGAAGATGTTAGTATACCTGCAGTATCTGGCTGGCCTCGAACGCGGTCCCGGGCAGCAGCACGATGGGCGCGGCGACCCGTCCGGCCTCCACACACACCATGTTGGGGAACTCGTCGTCGCCGAAGTCCGGGATCTCCTTCGCGAACTCCGCCCACGGGTTCCAGATCACTGCACCACACACCACACATCACACATCAACATATTTATATGAGATAGATTATTAAAAAGACAGTCCCTAACAAAACGCCAGTTCGTGAGAACTCATAAGAACTCACGGCGCGGTTTTTAAACGCGCCCGCGGCGGTTACGGGCCCGCAAAATCCGTAGAATGTAGATTTATATACAAAAAGTAAGATCACATTTGACGACGCGATTTTCACCTACAGCACCTGCGGTTGTTTGCTGTTCCCGCGAGCGGTCGGCTGCCCGTTAATCGTGCGGGCGGCGATCTCCTGCCGCCTCGGCGGGATTCGACCGCGCGCTCTGCCACAGTCTTAATACTAACAGTCGGCCGACTCATGTACTTGCACAGAGCAACGCTGGGGGGAACGCGGGGAAGCGAGCGGCAGGGTCGGCGAGCGCGAACTCCATACAGTTTGCGCTCTCTATCTAGAAGGGTTTGCACTCGTTATTTGTTAAAAAATATTTTATACCTAGTGTATTTTATTATAATGTAATAATTGCTGTCTTGTAAATTTATAATGGTTAACAGGTAGTGTTCCGTTTTTATTCGTAAATAAGCCATTCAGCTTGCTGACGTTTCGTCTACAAAATTTTCATCCACAATGGATAAAACGACACCTTTTTAATTTATTATTTTTCCACTGTCGATTCGTGCACCATTAAAATATTTTTTTATACAGTCAGATACAAAGCTTTAACAAAATAAAGCGATCAATTTAGGTATATGTTTTAAACTTTTATATATAAATTGATACATCAAAATCACCAATTACTCAAGATTTAATTAATTTTTTTTTACACGTATGATGAAATTTAGCACATAACATGAATGAATGAATACACTTTATTATGCACCAAAATTTCCAAAAAAATACACACTTTTTCACTTATAATAATATATAACTTAGGTGCACAAAGTTGAAACATAATAGTAATTAGTATAAAGTTAAAGTGGGTAAAACAAATTCAAATTGATGATATCTGTGATTAAAAATAGTAAGTAGGTAATGCCAAATCAATGTAGCTGTTGTCACATATATATTATGTTTTTTTTTGTTATTATATTGTTCATTAGCATACAACTTTTTCATCTGACTGTACTAAACAACTTCAATAATTTGATAGTGAACGAATCGTCGGTGAAAAAAATCATAAAATAAAAGGTGTCGTTTCGTCCACTGTGGATGAAAATTTTGTGGACGAAACTTCAGCAAGACCGTCATCGGTTTCATTATTAACTTCACATTTTTTTTGTTTGCCATTTTAAAATAAAACTTTTAGATGAAATGTTTAAAATGTTATTATTTGACAACCCTGACCCTTGACTGACTTGCCGTGAGTAGGTATATAAAATGTCGGCATGAATTCAAGAACAAAGGGGTTGGACTACTGGTAGGTAGAATTCTTTATACTGTGGCTCTGCGGTCGCTTGACGGCCGACCATTTTATACTATTTGTACTGATTATTTAACCGCGTCCGCCGGCCGGGCGATAATCAACCGCCGAGTTTGCGGGCGATAATTTCAACCACAGTGACTGCGAGACCGCAAAAATAACCAGTCTCGTAAGTTTTAAAATAACATCGCAGAACCGCGACCGCCGCGGGCGCGGGTAAAATCGCTCCGTGAGTTCTGTCTCTAAGTCATCATATTGCGCTGTACATCACTAGAATAATATTATTGTATTAATATAAAACTAATAATAATATAGTTGTATTAATATAAAATTGTCTGCTTGCCTTTTAATACTATAAAATATTTTTACAGTATTAAAGGCAAGCAGACAATTCCTAAAATAAAAAAATACATGACGCGGCTACCGTCCCGAACGACAGCATAGCATTAGTATTAAAAATTCAAAATTAAGTGATAGCTCAGAACGCATATAAGTAAATACAACAGCAGTCGAACATACATGTACGTGCCTGTGTGTATGAACATAATTAGGCTACCTAATATTTGTATGTGCTCTTGAGACGAAACAAACGTCAAATGCGGACAAAACAAAAAAAACAACATACCAGTATCGGGAAAGTTATATTTCTGTATTCTCATCTTTCTGCCGCTGACAACATTGGTGATGATATGTTCCTGCATGGTGTTCTGATAAATTCTATCCGTCCATTCGTTGATGGTGACCACCTCCCGCGTCTCTTGATATACGGTCCCCTCTCTTGTCTGTAAAATTATAATAGCACAAATCATTACTTCTAGATTTAAAAAAACAACGGGTTGCACTCCGGGAGTACCGGAAGAAGTGACAACATGAATATTAGCGTTGTGCATTTTTGATATTTTGGAATGGTTAGGGAATAATTTGCACATTCGCGCAAGCGCCCAGCGCCGTCTTACGAATTTACGATCAGGTCACGTGTCCTGACGCGAGTTTAGAAGTTTTTACCCATTCCAAAAAGAGTGCGCGACGCCGCTAAAGCAGCTTTCACTTCAAAAAATACTGGGAATAAAGCCTTGTATCAGCCAAATATTTCATTAGGCAAGATCAAGATACCAAAAATTCGTAAAGAAGCAAACACAAATCGGTAATTCTCGTTGTCTGTTCTAAAATGCATCTTCACGCCAAGTCCCTTACAAGAAAAGCAGAGAGTGTCGAGTGCCAGGCCTCACGATCCTGACAAACCTGCCTTGTTTCCTCCACTCGGATAATAGCCGAGTGATCTGATCGTGGTATGTCAACCTTGATCTCACCGTGATCATTTACTAAGTAAGTTTAATCGTTTTTTCGTTAGTTCAAGAGTAGTTCTACCTAAAAACTTTAGCCATGTTTATTTAATTTTTCAAATAGGACTATAGATAATCTAATTCAGGTAAAATCAAAGGTGTTGCTTGCCGTGCTAGCGTAAGCTGGACAGTTATAATTAAAGATTAATTAATTACCTTATCAATGAACATACAGCCGTGCATGCCGGTGATCTGACACCGCCTCACGTCCGGCACCTTGAAGTACGTGTGCAGTAACAAGTGGCAACTGAACGTCACCTCCTTGCTGGGATTGTACACGCCTATGTTGAAGTGGAGCTCCTTCTCGCGAAGAATCAGCCGATACGTTAGTCTAAATCTGTGGGTAACGTTTTTCATTTTAATTACTTTGCACTGATATAAATACGACATTGTTTCAAATAATGCAGATAGATTCTAATAGTAAGAAAGGCTGCCAAAATTTTAATAAAGGCTGAGATCTAAATCCTTTGGCAAGTAAGATTAATTGACATGAAATGCAAATTATTTATTTGCGCTAGTGTGTTAAGAAGTTATTAAAAAATATTTAAGCATTCCAATATATCTCTGCCACACTGTGGTGTGGAATATTTTGTCATTTTAAAGAAATTTGTTATTTATATATTACATCATGTATTTAAAACAAAGCACTAATTTATTACGAGTTACAATTTTAGAGAGAGATTAAGTTTAATACTATCTGACAAGTCGGTAAACTTCTCTCAAATTAGATAACGACGACGAAAACTAGCATGCATATAGGAACTGAGAATTAGGAAGATATTGCATACCTATTCATGGGCTGCCTTCTAGAAGCTGTCTCTATGCTCGCCTTCTAGAAGCTATATAATAGGCAGGCTTGTTCACTGATGCAGGAGTGGATCAATATTTTAAAATAGATTTCATATAAGTAGGTCATATTTTCGTGTTCTAATTGAAATATCTTCCATAGGCATTCTGAATGCCATAGGCATGAATTCTTTCATAGGCAAAGTTATCTGTTATTATCTGTCTCTCTACCTGATTTTTGACTTTTCCCGTCTAATTCTTAACCTATCAAATTGTGATACGATTACAGAAACGAATATTAAGATATTTACGATTATTATTCAGCCATTGCAGCGTGGCTAATCGGATCTGACTGAAATTTGCATGTAGACAAAAACAAAGCGTTTTATTTTGGAAATTTAAACGGTTCTCTATTTTGAGCACCAGCTACTTGTTATACTGTAGATTGTAGAATATGATCCTTAAAGCTGTATAATAAGTATCTGTCCCAACGAAGCTTATAAACTTACTGGAAATGCCACATCGATCTTGTGAAGTCGTCATCCATGAGACTGAAGACAGCTTCCACGTCGCCGCTGGGCAGCCTCTCGGGCATTTTCTCGACGTGCCAACGTGCCACCCTCGCGAACCCGTGCTGTGGACCGAACGCCCATTGTCCGAATTGTGCTGGAAATATAATACAACTCTTGAAAATGGAGTAAAAATATTATCAGTAGGATTGGTAATGAATATTACACATTTTGCCCGTGTCGGTCTGGTCTGTCTCTCTGCCCGGAAGCTCTTAAGAGGCGATCAATGGGTTGAATGTAGGTAGGACAGTACCGATATAAGTACTAGTGTTCGAGTGCTATATATCAACTTGCCCACTTAGGAATATACCGCCTTACCTATTCATTCCTTTACAAAGAACTGTTCATGTGCCGGTCCGGAGCAAAAGGTCTAACATCCCGGCCATAGACGCGTCCGTAACATCTATTGTATCTACACAGTTCTCTCTTACCATCCGTGTGCTTGTTGGCTAACCAAAAAAACCACTGCATTAAAGACTATGATGTCAGCTTAAACCTTGGAGTAATTTGGTCTATGTTTATTACCAAGAGTCAAGAAGATGTTTATTATCCAACCGCCTCTTTAGTCGAGTGGCTAGCGTATGCGCCTAAATACATTGACTTACTGCGAGGCTCGGGTTCGATTCCTGACGGGGGCAGACATTTGTGTGATGAACATTTAGATGTCTGCATTTCCGAGTCTGGGTGTTAATTAAATTTATTCTGATACCTATCTATTTAAGTATTTTCTATGTATTAGTATTGTTGACCAACACCCATAACACAAGCATATAATTTGCTTACTTTAGGGTTAGATTCAATTTGTGTGAGTTGTCCAGGGATATTCATTACGAGTATTTATTTATTATTTTCATAGTGAAAACTGAGCTTAAGAGTAAATCGTTTGTCAACTTTAAATGTTTATGTCAAATTTTATCATTACCCTGGGGTTGGTCCACTTCGGGAACTTCTGTGCGCGTTTTTCTGAACTTCTGAACGCGGTTCTCAGAACTTCTGACAGCGGTTCTCTGAACTTCTGATCGCGGTTCGCTAAACTGAACTTCTGACAGCGGTTCTCTGAACTTCTGAACGCGGTTCCCTAAATTTCTGAATGCGGTTCTTTCAACTTCTAAACGCGGTTTAGTAAAAAACTCAAAAAAAGTTACTTAGTTTAGAGACACTAAGTAAAAGTTGATGGACTTAGACTTAGAGACTGTAGCTTAGAAGATTAAAAGAAATTAGAATTACTCATTTGTCTATAGACTAGATTGTAATGTCGAAGAAGATGCTCAGTAGAGCTTCTTATGAAGAAAAAAAATTACTTACGAAATACAAACGGGATGCCTCCTCTGATTGCCCTTTTACCGTCGAACACTGCTTGTTTACTGCAACAATAAAATACATATCTTTAGTAAACTATTTTCTCTAGTAGAAGAAGGTTCCGATCAAGAGAGTAAGGTACCTTGTACGACGAACAAGCCGATCGGCGATCTCATTACAGCGACGCACCTATAACATCTAAGGAGGCTGTAAGCCACTTGTGTCTCTTATCATCAGTACCTAACTAATAGTCCTTTTTTGGTCTCTTACTCTATAAAAATAACTTGTTATGTGATATAGTTGCTAAATCAACTTCAAAAAAATATACGATGCACTTAGCTATTACTTTTTTATGGTAAAAGATAACGAACAAGCACGCAGCCCCCTGTGATGTTAATAGATCACCACAGCCAATAGACAACATAGATGTTGTAGGTGCGTATCATGCTCATAACAATATTACTAAGAACAATGATGACCTAGTCTAAAAAAATCAGCTAGTATTAAACTATTGGCTACTCGTCTGTAAGCTTTACATCATAAAATTTTGCCTTAATGGGTATTTTTCAGTCAAATTGAAAATATTTTTAGATGGGGATTGTGCTGTCACATTGAATGTTTTCAGTTGCTTTTTTTTCTTTTGTTGTGTTACGGTTATATAAGTAGCGAAGCACATACCGGGCCGCAATTGATAAAAACCAACAGCAGTTTCCAAACAACAGTAATAGTTTTCCTCACCCTAGACAGATTATTGAAATTGGCTAGAAGAGTAACAATTGCCTCCTCTTGTATAAAAAAAAATAACAAGAACGATCTTCGTATTGAAACGAAAGTTGTAAAGAATCCAGACGCCCGTTACGAAGGGTTCAAAGAAAATTTTTGAGATGTTCTAAAGTTTCAACTTCGACAAAAGAATCGTTTTCTTTCCCGTAGAAAAGTATACACAAATATTTGCACTTCGAAGAAATAATATCCGTTATAAAGATAGAAACTTTTTTGTTTTTCTTAACGTTTTAAACTAGATTTGGTAGCAATAGGAAATTATATATTATTATATAGATCGGGAGGTCAGGCATTCGATACTATCTGCCTACCCCGTAAGAGATATGAAGATATGTATGTATGTATGTAATATGTATGTGGGAAATTATATCCATCCGAAAGTGTGCCTATTGCTCTTTCACGGCTAAACAGCTAAACCGATCGTGCTGAATTTTGATATGCATATAGGGAAAGACCTGAGTTCAATAAATAACTACTTTAAAAAAAATCATCTTCTAGGTACTGTTACAGAGGATGAAAGTTTGCATGAAAATCTATTCTGAGCTGACAAAGTCGCTGGTAAAAAAATAAAACTTCATAATTTGATCGAGCTCGAGAAAAAAAATACAAGTACATATATCTGTACAAATTACAAAAAAAAAACTGATCTGATAGTCAACGATATTTGTACACAGGAATGGATACATAACTACCGCGACAAATATAATAATCATAAAAAAACTCAAACTCATAAATAAAGAACTTAATTCATCATACAAATATCTGTTCTTGTCAAGAACAGAACCTGGGCCTCATGTACGCTAGTCCCGTCCAACTAATTACTATAAAAAATCAACAAACAAATTGCTGGATAAGGCGAAGTCACAAAACAATATTTAAGCTACAGCAACACCATCTATACCCAGCTCACGTTTGGAACAAGATCAATTTTAGCGCTTGCATTCCAATGCGGGCAGGGGACGATGCAAAAAGAACCCTTATATTATAAATGCATCAGTGGTCAGGTCGGCATCGCGACAAAAACGGAGCTGAGCAGGCCGCGTATAAATTATTTATGCCATTTTTAGCATTTCGGAGTTTGTGACGAGTGGACGTAGCCAGTAGCCAGATGTCGCAACCATCTTCGCATAACTGGATAATCCGTTTATAATGTTATAGAAATGCTCTACTATCCACTTTTAACAATAAAAGGTTATGCAATTATCGTAAATGTAATGCAATTACTAAATAACGTGTAACTAATCATAGCCTGTGACTTCGCGCGCCCAACGTTTTAATTAAATATAGCTTTGATGATAGGGCAGATTATCGTCCAATTTTTTTTACTACATTAAAATACAAACAAGCAGACGGATTTCCTGATGGTAAGAAAGTAACGCCTCCTAGAAACACCAACTTAATTTGGTAAGAAATTCACGCCGCCTAAAGACAACAAAGGTGGTAATGGTGCGTTGCCAACCTGAGGCCGGTATGTTAGGCCTCGAGCAAAAGTAAGTTTACCGGCTACCTTACCCTCCAAACAGTTATGGCGGCAGGAATAGGTAAGGCGGTGGTACCAATACGGGTGAGTCGCTACGAAACTCTACCACCTAGTCAGATGTCACGGTGTTAGTAACGGTAAGTCTATGCTCGTCTTTTACTTGCTGCCTGGCAGGAAGGCAGATGGTATATTTTGCAAAGGAGCCCAGCCAACACGGGGAGAAAAAATACATACACACAGACTAACTTCTAACATTTTATACGTATTAAAACCATTAGCATTTTGGTAAGTGGACGTTGTTAAGTAAATCGCCAGATGTTACAAATTTCCTCGCATTTAACTAGATAATTCATCTATAATGTTCGTATCAAAATGCTCTATATCCACTATACAATAAAAGGTTGAGCAATTAAAGTCAAGGTGCTGTAATAAGTAATTACCAATTAATGTTAACTATAAGGCAAGCAATTAGATGTTTAGGTTGAGTTACATATTTCGTATGTTGTAAACACATATCATCAACTAAGTTTAGAATTAGTCGTAGTCGTGTTTTCCTTATCCTCTCCAGTGCCCCGCCACCGTATCACG
>NJDD01000376.1:243650-288961 GCA_002245505.1 Calephelis nemesis
TGGTAAGAAATTCACGCCGCCTAGGGACAACAAAGGTGGTGATGCCAACCTTTGGCCGGGATGTTAGGCCTCAAGCAAAAGTAATTTTACTGACTAACTTATCCTCCGAAGCGAAGCACGTCAACAGCGAGCGTTAACATTATAGCGGTAGGAATAGGTACGGCTATGGTGCCAATCCGGGCGAGTCACTGCGAGACTCTACCACCTAGTTAGATATCACAGTGTTAATGACAGTAAGTCTATGCTCGCCTTTTACGAGCTGCCTGGCACAGGAAGGCTGATGGTCTATTCTGCTAAGGAGACCGGACCAACACGGGTATAATAGTACCTACTTATAAAAACCACAACCATATCCCCGGAGGGTTAGGCAGAGGTACAACCACGACAAGACACTAAGCAAAACAGCCGTAGAAAGATAGCCGGGAAAATAAAAAAAATACCTTCTTTTTCCATACAAACTGATAGTAACTATTAATATCAAGGGATACGAAATTCGCCGGATCGGCTAGTATACATATATTATTGTTAAAAAGGTCGACGTGCAATTAGAAGCCCACTGAATTTGAACACTTCGGCTTTGAAGGTTCTTATTTAAATGAAGGCTCTTACAAAGACAGATATTTATAACTAGAGATCTAATACGTCATTTTTAAAAACGTTGTTAATATTACCTCAGTATTAATTAAAAGCTTATAAATAATACGATATGTTAAATATTTTTATATTTATTTGTTCATTATTTGTGTAATATTTTATTTTATGCAAAAGCACTTAATTGTTTTTTCTGTGAATCCCACCAAATTATTTACCAAATAAAAATAGATTGCCTGGCACAAAATGATGTATATACAGTATTAA
This sequence comes from Calephelis nemesis, assembly GCA_002245505.1. Taxonomy (NCBI): domain Eukaryota; kingdom Metazoa; phylum Arthropoda; class Insecta; order Lepidoptera; family Riodinidae; genus Calephelis; species Calephelis nemesis. Next base: position 244,509 of record NJDD01000376.1, read on the forward strand.
CGGTCTAAGATCCAAACTTAGGTCGATCTACACCGAGCTGATAGCAGGATATTATTAATGGGTTGCCTGAGAAATACTAGACAACATATTTTTAACATTAAAAATTGTTTTTCTTATTAAATGGTGCATTATTGGGATAATACGAAAATTTTAACCCGAGCCAAAGCTTAAGGCGTATAGAATGTACAGAAGTTGGGTTGCCCGGTATAAATAGGTATTACGATGTCAGTTAATTTCACGGGATTGGATAACAAAAGAAATTATATCAAAATGTATATATTTTATTGCAAACACATTAATATCAGGTTGCCTGTGATAAAATCGTAATAACTAAAAACCGGGTTTCTTTTTAAATATTTAAAAATATTCTGTCCAGGATATTACAGCCCCATTTTTAACATAATTCCTTAGATACAAAATTTATTATAAAATATGTTTCATTCCTTTATCAGCTCGGTGTAGGACGTTGTAGGTTCGGATCTTCTACTACAAGTAAACCTTTATAATCTGTATATTGCTAAATTGAGAATGTAGTTATTATTATTTATTATTTAGACCTAAGTTCAGTACACATTTTTTTTAATTCATTGATTTAGCCCTGAAATAACAAGCAAATTTTATGCTTTTATTATTATGTACATACATACATACATGAAATAAATGTACAAAGCTCGGTGAAGTTGCATAAAATCGCGAGATTAGCAACAATTTAGTCATTCAAAAAAAAAAAAAAAAAGAAATAAATGTAATAACACCCAGTCACGGAAATATAGACACCAACGCCTACCTGTTGCATCGAACCCGAGGTTCGGGGATGGTCGGTGGTGTTTACACGCTCTACCTTGAACAAGGCGATGAAAATATAAATCTTAAGAAATCCCCTATTGGAATACTAACGAGAATTTAATATAACTTTCGCGCTTATTTTGAAACGGGAACAAGTTTTTAGCAGACATCGAAAACGTTTTTTTTTTAATTTAAAAGGGCGTGAAGTCTGGATCTAAGGATATGATCCCAGGCCAATCGAGAAAAATACTCAAATTTTGTGTAATTAAACGATATACTATTGAACTCAATCACAATATACAATCGCAGACGGTTTTTGCAGTTTTACTACGCTTAAATAATCAAACGACTAATGTATTGCTCACCGCTAGGTTTTTACGTCAACAGACATCTATACTTAATATTACAAATGCGAATATCCATTTGTCTGTCTGTCTGCATGCTGCCCTTTTACGGCTTAACCGCTGAAAATATTCTGATGAATCAGAAATACATATAGGTCATAGTATTACAAATGCGAAAGGATATCTGCCTGCCTGCCTGCCTGTCTGTCTTTCTGTCTGGCTGTAGTCCTTTCACGGCTAAACCGCTAAACCGATCATTATGAAATTTGATATACACGTAAGTAAAGACCCGAGTTCAAACATGAGCTACTTCTTTTTCAAAATAGAACCCCCTACAGATTAGAAGAAAAGTTTGTACGAAAATTTACTCTACGCTGACGAAATCGCAGGTACAGCTACTTAATAATAAGGCTACACAATTACAACTTTAAGAAGATACGAACACTTTTAAATCTCTGAAAATAGAAACTCGAAAAAACTTTATCGTTTCAAAGAAAAAAAGTTTAAAGATTATCTGCAACGTCATTTTTGATTTCCTAAAAACATTTTTTTGTTAAAATTATATCATACGGAACGAGGGCAATGTTTGTAGAGGCAATGGTCATGGTTTTTATTGTCTAACATTGTTCCAAACTTTAATTACACGTTTGAAACACGAAACACATACATACATACATAGATTTAACTTGTAGTTTAACTCATACATCTGTGTATTAATTCATGAGAAATCGTTTTATTAACAGATCCTATAAATACTTACTGGGTGGTAGACCTCTTTATGGCAGCTAGCATAAATTGGTTCCACGGCCTTATCTATTTGCTCTGCCACAGCGTCAGTGCTTGTTGTTGACGTGTTCCGTGCAGCAGGCAAAGTAGCTGTAGACTTGCAAATGTAGGCTTCGATGTAGAAATGTAGAAGGAGCGCGTACCAACACGGGGTAAAATTTAAAAGTGCAGAAATTAAACAAAAGCTAGCAAGTGACAACTTTGTTCACATATAATCATGAACTAGCCATATCTTCACGCTGCTTTGCTTAGCATGTAAGGTAATGGAGGAAATATTAAATTATAAGTTTTTTTTTATGAAATTGGAAGGCAAACAAGCAGACGGATTTCCTGATGTTAAGAAATTCACGCCGCCTAGAGACACCAAAGGTGGTAATGGTGCGTTGCCAACCTGAGGCCGGGATGTTAGGCCTCGAGCAAAAGTACGTTTACCGGCTACCTTAAACTCCGAACCGGAACACGTCATGACGTTACGGCGGCAGGAATAGGTAAGGCGGTGGTACCAATCCGGGCGAGTCGCTGCCAAACTCTACCACCTAGTCAGATGTCACGGTGTTAGTTACGGTGAGCCTTTTACGAGCTGCCTGGCACAGGAAGGCAGATGGTCTATTCTACAAAGGAGCCCGGACTAACACGGGGATGTTTCAGTGTCACGATTACGGCAAACCTGCTTAACTACCAGAACATTCATTACTCTTTTCCTTCAAACACGCCGGTTTCGGAGACTCTTGACCGCCTCGTTGCTCGAATGGCTAGCGTAGACGCTTAACTACACAATATAACCGTGAGGCTCGGGTTTGATTCCCGAAGGGGGCATACATTTGTGTGATGCGGTTCCGGGTTAGGGTGTTCATAAAATTATTCTGATATCTATTTAAGTATCTCTATGTATTACAATCGTTGACTAACACCCATAACACAAGCACATAATTTGCTTACTTTGGGGTTAGATTCAATTTGTGTAACTTGTCCAGGGATATTTATTTATTTTTATTTATCCTCGGATAATATCCGAGTAAATTGGTCGTGGAATGTCAACCTAGAACCCTGTTTGTTAATATATTATCTGCCAATTTTACCACACGACCAAACAGGACATGCCTTTTCTAACAGGTTACACCAACACTTTCTTTTAATCTCATTCTCTCACACTCTCTCTGATCTTACTTCATAATTTAAGATATGCTAGCAACGTAGCTACTTAATATTTTGTCCTTTCTCATTTTTTATGCAAACTATTTACTTCCACTCACTCACTCTCTCTCTGATCTCACTTCACCTATTTCACTTCCGACCTTATCTCATTAGACATCACAAATCACCCATTCATATTTCTAAGCCCTACATAAGTTAACTGTTATATCATAGTAACCTTCGATCTAACCACGGCCGCGTATTGAAAGTTACTGCCGGAACCTGCGTAGGCGCATGCCCCGTACGTGCTTTACTTGTACATTTTGTAATCCTTGCCTCTAATCAAAAATCTACATCATGTTTATTAGACACATTGTTATTAATTTATGTACATAATTATGTCGCTTACGAAATACAGCTTAGTAATCTACAGTGATATTGATAGAGAAGACAGTCATGATTCACTTAAGTAATTTTAATCTCACCATAGGTAATTGAAGAAAAAAGCATCTTCACGCCCATATCCCCGAAGAGGTAGGCAGAGGCACAACCAGGGCACCCACGACTAGCCGAAGACACTAAGTCTCACAATGTGATAGGTGGCAAGCCTATCGCCAACCGGGCACATTTCCAATCCCGACCAACATTTATTTTTATTAGAAAATTGGAAAAATCCAATTTTCTTTTTGTTGGCCGACCCGGGATTCGAACCCGGGACCACATGCAGTCAAGTCCAACACCCGGACCACAGAGGCGATTTTAGAAGAAGCGGATTTTAGGCGGTAATTGAAGAAGAATAACAAATTGGTGGAAAAAAGCTTAGGAAAACCGCTCTCCTCACTTTTCCCCATGTTGGTCTGTCAGGTTGGTCTAAGTCCATCGAGTAAATTAGACTATCTACCTCTTTACCAGGCAGCTCGTAAGTGGCGATTACATGTCTATATATAGGTCATTACCAAAAAGACCACTAGTGATATAGTCCTGTGCAGCAACTTGCCTGTAGGAATCCACCGTCTTATCTATTCCTGCCGCCATAGTGACTCTGACATGTTTTGGTTTGGAGGAAAGGGTAGCCAGTAGATTTACTCAATAGGCCGAACATCCCGGCCGCAGGATAGCGACGCACCTTTAACATCTAAGGCAGCGTTTCGCAAAGTGGGGTACGCGAACCCCTAGGGGTTCGCCATTCGACGGCAAGGGGTACGCGACAAAATTTACGTTATGGTGCTATGATGATTGGCAAGTGACAGGCACGTGCGTTACATATCGTGGCGCTAAATACAGAAATTGACTTGATGCCAAGTTAGCATTAAAGTTAAAATGATCCAAAACCACTCCTAAAATTGACAGAAAAGAAGCACACCCATCACATTAATGGTAATAAAAAATATTTCTTTTCGCACTTAATTGTTACCTTTTATTGAAATAAAAACATAATTTTTGTGAATAATCAACTTCACTGTTCTTTTTTTGTGGGGGACTTAATTAGTTACTTTAATTTTTTTGTAGGGGTTCGCTGTAACATGGAATCTTTAACAGGGGTACGTGGAGCTAAAAGTTTGAGAAACCCTGATCTAAGGTGTCTATAGGTCACGCTTGTCTCTAACCACCAGGAGAGCCATCTGCTTGTTCGCTGTATTATCCCAGTTGTTTCGGCCCTCTCAAATAAAACAAACACAGTACAATGTATTAATACATTATTATATTCGTAAATTCGAATAAGCTCCAGTGTTTGCGAATCTTTTTAACCAGCCTTACCCGGGCAATGTGCTGAACAGCTCTACCGTCAGTGGATGTATCGTGTGTTAATAATTACTGAAAATTACATGTTTCCCACGTCTACTATCAATAAAGATTCTAGTTATGAGCTTGGACTGAGCTTTAAACGAAGAACGCGTTCTATTCGTTAGAACGTTGTGACTAGGGCGAAGCAGTGAGCTATTGGTAATCCTCCTTCACGCAAAAGGTGATGAACCGATTTTCGTGAAATTCGGTACACACATAGAGGGTAACTTGGGTTAACACACAGATTAGTTTTCATCCCGAAACAATGTCCCTGTGGGACCACGCCGTGGGCAACAGCTAGTATATAATAAGATCATTAGACTGATTAAAATAATAATCCCCTAACACGATTCAGTCGAGCGAGTAGATAACGAGCAGAGGATCCCTTATAATTAGCGTCCTTCCGCACGCCACGCGTACATATATGTGATTAGTAATGTTACTTATGTCCGGTTCCCATAATGCGAACCGTAATCCGTAAGTATAAGCATTCATAATCTTTCGACAAATTCTACAATAGATGAAACCTAGATGTAGCACAGTCCGAAATTATACGAAATTCACTATTGAATTTATATTACTAGTTGATACTGCTATTTGACGAGAAACTAGAAGGTAATCAAAAAAATATCTTCGATAAATTATATACCAGGCAATATAAGAATAAGTTCCAACTATGAAATAGAATATTTTTTTAGCTCAACTACACGTATCGCCTTTGTGGTCTAGCGGTCCGGGTGTTGGACTTGACTGCATGAGGTCCCGGGTTCGAATCCCAGGTCGGCCAACAAAAAGAAAATTGGATTTTTCTAATTTTCTAATTACAAAATGTTGGTCGGGACTGGAAATGTGCCCGGTTGGCGATAGGCTTGCCACCTATCACATTGTGGGACTTAGTGTCTTCGGCTAGTCGTGGGTGCCTTGGTTGTGCCTCTGCCTACCTCTTCGGGGATATGGGCGTGAAGATACTTTTTTTTTACAACTACACGTTAGTAACTAATGCAGTTATATAAATTCGTTTCTAAATTATTATATTTAATAATGAGTTATACTGCTAAATGTTAAGTGATTTAACCCTAGTTAGAATCTAACAACAAGTTAAATACTTAAACCATTTATGGCCATTACATAATACGATTTGTACAATTAATATTACTACAATATCTTTTACAAGCAGCTCTTAGTTGTTATATCGCTCGCTCTTACCCCGCCCTGTAGGGTTATGCGTAACGTTATAATAATATATCCTATAAACTTCCATACCAAATTAACTATCTAATGCTACAAGATTTTTTCAAATAGGACTAGTAGTTATAGAGATTTGTGCGTTCAAAGTAAACATACTCATCGGCTTTATAATATTAGTAAAAAAATTGTGTGTGTACTTATGTACACGCGTTAGAAGTTATACTTCTTCGGCGTAATAAGATAAAAATCTTTTTAAAAATTTCATTTTTTGCCTTATGTATTTGCATTTGTAGACAAAATGACACTAACCATAGAAATAAAGAAATATTGAGAATACAGTTGTCAGTTCTCACGCAAACATACGTAGATGTCCTTACTTTTACTTTGTTGGTACCTTTTTTTGAAAAACTAAAATGTTATCTATAGCTAACTTCATCATGTCGGTTTTTGTGTGCGCGCGCATCGTAAAAATTTACTCTCATCATTTTTTCCTAACACGCCAAAAGAAGTATAACTTCAAAAGGTACAAAATTCTCTACTTTTGCCTATTAAAATTCGGCGGTTGCGATTTTTATTAGATTAAATGTAGTTTAAATATAGCTTAAATTTTTAGTTCAATCTTTACCTTACAAAATCTATTAACATCAGTTTAATAGATTTTCTGTGATGCTTAAACTAAAAAAAATCCTTGCTTCTGGAACGTCCTAATATTTTTTTTACATTTTTTAATATGCTTGGGGAGTTTTGGCGACATCGTGAATGAAGGTGGTCGTAATTTTTTCATTATTGTTGAATTTCGTGTTTATATTGAGTGAAATTGGTTAATTTAGGTGGGAATTAGATTAATTTTGTTTAGTGAAAGTGCACAAACGAAACAATCATGAAGAAATAAGCGTATCGTCTATTTCCTCGCTGTCGTCAAATCTCACTAGATGAGCTTGAGTAATGAAGCAACCGCTTTACTCCAAACCCTTACCTGACATGAGTTTGTTAATAGTGACTAATGACTGTATAAAAATTAACTAACTTGACATTTATAAAAGAAGAAGATGCAAAATAAGCTTGGGAGTGCAGATAGTCATTTTGCAACTTCTGTTTTAATATTTGTTAATCCTGATAGCTTCAGGCAAACCAATCCCTATTACCATTACCCTCAACAATGAATAAACATAAGACAGTACATGACGTTGACAAACACCGGAAGGAGTTTACAAAATGGCCGTGGCCCAACGACAGGGGTCAACCGAAGCCGCTTCGCTCCGCAGATGGTCGGGACAGCCGATTAATAAAGACCCGCCTACCGACCCAACCAGAGCCATTTAACACCCCCTCTGATAAGCCGATTACCTTCCAGATATGTATGAGAAATGTGGATGCGATATTTCAGATGAAAGTATTGTTTTCATTTGTCTTTCAATTTTCAAATATTATTTTTATGCTAAGAGACAGCAAACAAGAAGACTCTGCAAATGATAAAATACAAATGTCTTCCAAAAACACCGCAGACGTTAGTGTTGCATCGCTAAATAATGCCTGGGATATTAAGATACGTGTGTTAATATATGCCCAGTATAAATTGCAACGAGATAAAGGAAATTTCATAACAAGATCTACGAATCATTAAAGATCAAAAGTTCTCTCTCGCGGGTAAAAAAAATTTAAAGAAAAGAGGAGAGGCATTTATTAGAGTATTATTAATTATTTAAGCGCAGTAAAACTGATTAAACCGGATCACATCATCTAGAAAAACTATCTTCACGCCCATATCCCAGAGAGGAGAGATGCAGAACGTTTGGGCAGAGGTACTACCAGTGCACCCACGACTAGTTGAAGACGCTAAGTCCCACAATGTTATAATGTGGCAAACCAATTGCCAACCAAGCCCAACACAACGTTATTTTTATTAGAAAATTGGGGAAACACATTTTCTTTTATAGTGGCCGAATTCCGAAACGGGTATCGAACTCGAGACCTCAGGAAGTGAAGTCCAGCACCGTAACGCTAGACAAAAGAGGTTATTAAAAAAGAGAGAAAAATATTATACATATAATTATTTTTTATTGTATTGGAAGGCACAAGCACACGGATTTCCTGATAGTAAGACTCACGCCGCCTAGAGAAACCAAAGATGATATTGGTGCGTTGCCAACCTGAGGCCGGGATATTAGGCATTGAAACAAAATTAAGTTACCGGCAACCTTATCCTCCGAACCGGAACACGTCAACGGCCAAGCACTGGCGTTATGACGGCATATTCTTGACATGACGATGGTATCAATCCGGGCGAGTCGCTGCGAAACTCGACCACGTATAATAGTATTCCTAGTACACCTAGTATAGTAAAGTTTATTAAATAAAAAAACCCATTCATGTTTTCTAGTCGTTAGCTATTACTTAATTTAGAAATTTTAACTTTTTTTCAATTTTAACTCAGAACGCACAAATTGGATCACGATAAATGTAATATAGGACGGAATCATGACCTATCTTTCCAATAAGAAACCATCAAAATTGGCTCATTATTGGACAAATAATTTCGTAACAAAAAAAACGGGTTGACTCAGGGAGTGTCGGCAGAAGTAAAAACCTAAATATTACTTTGCATTTTTGATATTTTGGAATGGTTAGGGAAAAATTTTGCACGAATTGCTTTAATTAACAGTATGAAAGTACTATAATTTATATGGTGGAATACCTACAATATTCATTTATAGCGCTATCGTACACAAACATGACAACACGAACATTCGCGCAAGCGCCCTGCGCCGTCTTACGAAATTTCAGGTCAAGTGTCCTGACGCGAGTTTAGAAGTTTTTGCCACTCCAAAAAAAAGTGCGCAACGCTTCTAAAGGAGTTTTCACTTCAAAAACATACCATCAAATTTTAAGCTACCTCTTCTAAAAGTCGGTTTAATGAAAGAACCGTCAAAGTTATACACGTGAGAACAAAAAACACCAACGAAATATACATACGTTAATATTCAACGATCTAACATTAATTCATTCAACATAAGATGTTATCTTAAGAATTAACAATTGTTATGTTCAAACGCTAGTCATCTGACCATAGGCGTAAACTTTGTACAGTGAAATACCTCAGAATATGTATTCAGGTATTATAGGAAAATCCCCATTCCCCAGACAGTCCAGATAGTCTAATCTTATGTAAAATAAGACAGAAATTGCAAAGCATTAGGGTTACTCTTGAAACTCGATACCACCGCGAATTGGAAATTGGAATCGTAATTTTCATTTTAGGTACTCTTGAACACAGTACAGAGTTTAGCGATACTTTTATAACTTTAATGGTATATATTCTGGTATCTATTTAAGTATTTCTATGTATTAGAATCGTTGACTAACACCCATAACACAAGCATATAATTTGCTTACTTTGGGGTTAGATTCAATTTGTGTAACTTGTCCAGGGATATTTATTTATTTATAATGGTGGTAACTTACTGGGTGATGGTAGAAAGTATCCTTGGCGAAGGGATGTCACGACTCCCTCATCAGATAGCGGAATTATTTGGTAATAAAATTATTGAATTTTCCTACTTGTAATAGTGGGAGACTTCAGACTGGAGAATCCTGCTACACTTCTGCTGGAGCACTACTACTGCCTTACCAATTCTTATAGCCATGACGTTAGTGCTCATCCTTGTCTTGTTTCGGTTTCAAGTCTGGGTACCTATGACTAACTTAAGCAAGATATCATTACTCCTCTCTTATCGTAATAGAATCTGTTATCAGTATTCCTTTTACCTTTGATATGGACAATTACATATAGAAAGCCGCACACGTAACATTTTTGTCACGAAGTTGAGTCCCATTAAACTATTGCAATGATTTTGATGAAATTTTAAAAATGAGTAATGTTTAAAATCGTTCAACTTGAGAGATAAATAAAAAATATCTCAACAAATGATACGGATTGATCTAACTTCTGTAAGCTAAGTATATGCTTTTGTTATGGTTGTCAGTCAGCTATATTAATACATAAAAATACTTACTATATCAATAATGTAATAGGTGAAAAAAAAGTAAAAGTATCTTCACGCCCATATCCCCGAAGAGTTAGGCAAAGGCACAACCAGTGCACCCACGACTAGCCGAAGATACTAAGTCACACAATGTGTTGGGTGGCAAGCCTATCGCTAACCAGACACATATTTTATTAGAAAAAACATTTAAAAAAAACAAACAAACACAAAAAAAAATTATTAGAAAATTGGAAAAACCCAATTTTCTTTTTGTTGCCCGACCCGGGATTCGAACCCAGGACCTCATACAGTCAAGCCCAACAACTGAACCGCTAGACCACAGAGGCGATTACTTTATTGGTAAACCGAGATAATTATGAAAGGGTGTACTACTAATAACTTTTAAGCCTTTTAAAGACGCAAAAAACATCTAAAAACGTCACAAAATGATACCTTTGCAAGTAAAATACCAACACATACACACATAAGGTTACCGAAGAGCCAAAATAAATTAGTAGCCGATTAACCAAATAAAGACAGATAAGGAACCACGTCATTCGCCACGTGCAAAGCAATAGATCATACGCGATGCAACCATGTAGGGGCAATGTATTATTGCTGATGTCATACGTGACAACACTTTAGCTAGTCAAAATGAGACTTCTCCAAGAGTCATACTCCTTTTTCCCTTTTTTATTATTTTGGAAGGCAAACAATCAGACGGATTTCCTGATGGTAAGAAATTCACGCCGCCTAGACACCAAAGGTGGTAATGGTGCGTTGCCAACCTGAGACCGGGATGTTAGGCCTCGAACAAAAGTAAGTTTACCGGCTACCTTACTCTCCAAACCGAAACATGTCAACGACAAGCACTGACGTTATGGAGGTAGGAATAGGTAAAGCGGTGGTACCAATCAGGGCGAGTTGCTGCGAGACTCTACCACCTAGTAGGATGTCACGGTGTTAGTAACTGTAAGCCTATGCTCGTCTTTTACGAGCTGCCTGGCGGGAAGGCAGATGGTCTATTCTGCAAAGGAGCCCGGACCAACACGGGATAAAGCCAATGTCTGGATCGAATATGATGCAAACACCTCATAACAGTGGTGTATATTTTTTTACGATGATTAGTAATCGATTAAACAAAATAATCACACTAGCCAAACTGTAAAGCAATAGAAGAATTGTATACGCGATGGAGCCTTATAGGGGCAACGTAATTTTGCTGATGTCATATGTAAAGTGACCATACTTCTATTACACAAAAACGAGACTTGTCTATCATAGTCAATGTTTGAGTCGAACATGACGCGTACGTCTAATGAGAATGACGTATATTTTTTGTATAAATAATAAAAAAAAAAGTATAAATAATAATTACCAATAATCGATTTAACAAATTACATCATATAACATTAGCCAAACAACATGGTAATAGAATATCTATACGCGATTACGCGTTGAAGCTTTCCAGGGTCATTATGATTTTGCTCATGTCACGCAAAACGTGTCTATATTTTTTTTGCTATTGCTGAGTTAGCTGACATTAAATTTCTTTTAATCGCTGTGAATTATTCATATTTATTGACTATTCGATATTCAATTGAAAAACACTGTACAAAGTACGACATTTAGCTATGCGTTTCTTACGTCAAGCCATCCAATTCATGAACAATACTTAGTTCAATAATCAGTTTTAAATATTTGTTCATGAGTTGGTTCGCTTGACGTAAGATACGCATAGCTAAATGTCGTACTTTGCACAGCGTTTTTTCATTAGTTACTCAAGTAACTTCTTGAATACGGGTGTAAGAAAATACAGAACTCCCTAAAGGTTATTAAGTTTTTCTCATAGCATCGCACGAGAATTGTCAAGAATCGACGTTCAACAGATAGTTGACAAGAAAACCCGACTATTTCCCGTGTCGGTCCCGGACCTGACGCTGAGTAGAACAGGCCATATGCCTCGTTAACCAGGCAGCTTGTAAGAGGCAAGCACAGGTAAAACATAGGTCATTATCAACACGACCACTGGTGGTAGTATTGTGCAACTTGACCGGGTAGGAAATGGGATACACCGCCTTGTTTAAGCCTGCAGCCATAATGGCTCTGTCATATTCCAATTTCGAGGGTAATGCCGGTAGACTAACATCCCGACCACGGGACAGTGACGAACCTGTTACACCTATGTTGGCTAGGCCATTGTTGTCATTACCATAAGGAGAGCCGAGTGCTTTACAATTCATATTAAAAAGCGAGTCCTGTACAATTCATATAAAAAAATAAGTAAAGTAAAGCATCTTCACGCCCATATCCCCGAAGAGGTAAGCAGAGTCACACCTAGGGCACCCACGACTAGCCGAAGACACTAAGTCCCACAATGTGATAGGTGGCAAGCCTACCGCCAACCGGGCACATATCCAATCCTGAGCAACATTTTTTTATATTAGAAAAACCCAATTTTCTTTTTGTTGTCCGACCCGTGATTCGAACCCGGGACCTCATGCAGTCAAGTGCGACAACTGAACCACTAGACCACAGAGGCGACTTCATATAAAAAATTGGGAATATCTCATCTAAACAACACGTGTGGTTACCATAGAGAACCGCGTGAAAACCACCAGTTATCTAATATTCAAAATAATAAAAAAACGTATACCACTAAAGAAGCACTGTATTTACGTCTACATAAAATTGTTCTGAGTATTCCCAACATATTAAGTCATTCGTAATTACACACCTAAGCATACGAAGTAATTAGGAATACCAACGAAATTACAGCAAAGTAGCTTCGGTGTAGGTAAAAATGGGAAGTATGATCGTCAAAACTTATTTTAAATTTATTTAGTACTGACATATATCTTATAGAGTTAGCATACTTTAAGGACTAATCTGATCCATAAATATAATGATTCATGGTCAATATTAATAACGTATCTACAGATAAAGATAGGCCTTCTAAAGTTTTGTTGTTAGTATATGTTTATTAATTATTGAAAAATAACAATGGTTTTGAGTCAAAAAGCTAGACTCGCTTTGCATAATTCTGTGCTTATCCCAAAGTTATTGTATGGAAGCGAGAGTTGGGTATGTCAGAAAGATCATGAAAGTAGGATAAATGCGGTCAAAATGAGAGCACTACGGAAAATCTGTGGTGTAACGCTCGCTGACCGCATTCATAACAGTGAGATCCGAGAAAGAGTGGGATTGAAAGAAAGTGTTGGTGTTAAAATGCGAAAGGGCATGCTCCGCTGGTTCGGTCATGTGGAAAGAATGACAGATGAAAGATCGACAAAGCAGATATACAATGCGATTGTGGATGGATGTAGGTACCCGGGGAGACCAAGGCTAGTATTTCACGATCAGATCAACCGGATATTATCCGAGGGTGGTGTCAAGAGTCTCCGAAACCGGCGTGTTTGTATGAAAACGGTAATTAATGTGAATGAAGCAAGACAGGTTTGTCAGGATCGTGAGGTCTGGCACTCTATACTCTCTGCCTCCCCGTAAGGGACTTAGCGTGAAGATATGTATGTATGTATGTGTAACAATGGTTGCATAGTAACTGATTCAAAATTAGCCCTATTTTTCATCTTAGATAAATGAATAATATTAGCCGTCAGTCACACTAGATTAGCAACAAAAATATTTAGTACAACAAGGAACTCAATGCGTTTTAATTTATTCTATTAAGCTGCTTTATTACCTTAAATTATGAAAGTGATTTATATAGTTTTTCATTAATTTTGAGCGCGGCAAATGCATATCAATTTTAAGGATAATAAAACTTTGTATCGTCATATTTACAATATATCTTAACGCCTTCATGAGCCAAAGCTCATATTGAGACACCATTTTGGGATAATTCGGCAGATCTTATAAAATGAAAATTTATGTTTGCGACATTTCACGATACTTTGACGAACATTGCATACACAGTATTTAGCTAGTGGCCAGTGTCGGAAGAGAGTAACATTAGCGCAGAATGTAATTTAGTTAGTGTCCCGCCTATTTCTATCATAGAAAAATCTGTGATTGAATGAGAGAGATGTTTTAAAGTAAAAATGATAGCTTCCTCTTATTCGCAAAGTCGAAACATCAAAAATTTGCTTTGTAATATTCTCGAATAAATATGATTTATTTAAATATGTCTACATTAAGAACTTCGTCTAAAATCTGGATACATATAGAAGATAATATATGTACGTATATTTCTTATGTAAATGAAAGTCAAAGTTTAGTGTTACGGTGTATACATGAATATATTAAAAATATTGCCGTGCTTTTGCATATTTATAATCACAATATGCAAAACTCGGGTTTTTGAACACTTGTAATTATAATTATTATGGATAATTTCAAGCTAAGTGAACACCGCGGAATAGGAAATAATTTTAGAGTTATTACAAAAGTTAAATGTTTAAATTCTTCTCATAAACAAAAAAGGGCGGATAGTGAAATATGAGTAATGTATTTTTTTTTTGTTTTAAATGCTAAAACCAAAAAAATATTATTTAAAGTACAAAACAAATACAAATAATGCGTGCTTAGTTAAAAAGAAGGTGGAAATCAGGAGTTGCAAATGTGTATGCGGATATCAGAACCCCTAACACGAATTCATGGCGCTGAAATCCGAAAACGTCTACGTAAATTATCTACTTAGAAAAAAATTAATTTTTTTACTAACTACCTACCTTCTTAAAAACTTCTTCTGATAACAAAGATAACTAAGTTCCAAGCTACAAGCGCTGTAGGTTTGGATTCGTAAATTGCCAAACATAATGTATAGCAACTCATGGCTAAAGCTATGGTGGAGTTTAGAGATTTGTAAACCTTGTATCTTGCTTAACTTTAAGAATAGCAAAGCCTATAATGAATCCATCGAAGCATAGCATGTGAAGTATGTTAATTGAGGAGAGTCACAGTAATACTTGACCCGTTTTGACAGAACATTGCCGGTAGTATGCAGCATCTCGTCCTGGTTTTTACCATCTTCGTGCTCATCCTACTACCATAGCGCCAAGACAAATCCAAAGATCTACAGCTGTCATTGAATTAATGGGATTAATGAAACCGAAAACTACGCAAGGAACTTTAGCGTCTAAACGGCTGAAACGATTTAGTTGTACACAAGCATAGAAAGTGATTAGACATTAGAGAAGGAGATAGGCTACTGTTTATCCTGATATCTCAACAGGTACAGGCGGTACAGCTAAACAACTTTAAAAAGCGTGCGAAGCAACTAAAAAAAACTAACGTCACGCCCATATCCCCGAGGTGGTAGGCAGAGGCGCAACCAGGGCACCCACGACTAGCCGAAGATACTAAGTCCGACAATATGGCAAACCAAGTCCCACAATGTAATAGGTGGTAAGCCTATCGCCAACCGGGCGCATATCCTATCCCGAGCAACATTTTTTTATTGAAAAATTGGAAAAAAGCAATTTTCTTTCTGTTGGCCGAGCCGGGATTCGAACCGAGGACCTCGTGCAGTCAAGACCAACAACTGAACCGCTAGACCACAGAGGCGATACAAACTAATATTTTAAACAACAAAAATCAAAGATTTAAACACCGCAGCTACCAAGGTAACATCCATTAATCTAAACGCCATTCATTTGAAAGAAGTCAAAGGTTGAATATGTTCATTAATGCTAAGATATTATAATAAATCACATACAGACAGTTTAACTAGTCGGTGAGTCTAAACAGATAAAATAAATCGAAGCTTGCCAAACGTAATTGAAGTAAATCACCCACTAAGCCAGGATTTCCCAAACTATGGGTCGCGACGCACTGGTGGGTCGCAAAAGAATATTAAGTGGGCCCTGCCCGTAGAATAACACACCACCCTACAGATAACACACCACATGACCGACAATTTAATTCTAATAATGTTGATGTACCTTTTGTACAAGTCTTTTAGTTCTAAAGTTTAAGTAAGTTTTGACGTGACAACGTCTTAAATTAGGTTGTGGCTCGGAGTAACTCTTGAAAAAGTGTAACGCCCGCTCACGTCTATTACGATAAGTCACCGAACAAGAGAGAGGGCCCGCGGGACGGGCGAATGCCTTGCGTCTCTCTCCCACATATTCTACCGAGAAAAAGACGTTGTCACTTAAAATCTCTGCCCGTAAAACCGACTTTACAGGCAACCATTTTTTTCTATTTAATTAAATAAATAAATTATAAAAAAATGTGTTCAACCTTAGTCATGTACTCATATTGGTAACAGTTAAATGTCATAGAGGTGGGTCCCGAGCTTAAAAACTTGTTTTAGATGGGTCGTAGCCCAAAAAACTTTGGGAACCACTGCACTAAGCAATCAAACAATGAATATTTGTGTGGGTGTTTGACGGGGACACAAATTAGCCAACGAAATTGTTGCAAGCCATCGCAGCTGGTCCCAGGCGTCGAATAATCAATGTGTTGGGTGTCGAAAGAACAAAAGGACACGTGTTGGACCGGACACATGCGAAAGGGACAGCTTGTCTAGCTGTTCTTTAGTGGAGGACTTTAGTTCTTGAACAATCCATCTGATGTCGTTATGAATCTATATATTGATACAATATGATACCAAAACATTAGAACTCTTTTTACGAAAATTGCGCGGATGCAGGAGCATAAAATTTGGCACACTTATAGTTTATGTGTAGGAGAAGTGCAGAACGCACTTATAAATATTTTTCAATAATAATGCTTATAATATAGTACATTAAATCAATAAATAAAACATTACCCACACTAACATGCATTTGACACACACAAACAAATATATTGATGATAACGATAAAAGATCACAAATGGCACACTAAAAAGTTTGGAAACAAAGTGGTTGGTTTTGAGAAATAAAGATGGCGTTCTTATCAACAAGACATTAAAATGCATTATGGTCGAATTTCAACCAATGGGCGACCACTAGTAAACAGAGTTACACGTTTTATGACATTGGGAGGCAGGGAAGCAAACTGATTTTCTATGGTATGGACAAGTCGCTTATAGACACCAAAACTGGTAACGGTGCGTTATCATTTAGCTGGGATGTGACGTCTATGGCGCGAGTAAATTGGGCTGCCCGCTCTTTGTACTTAATAATTTGTACTTTTTAACACTTTGGCTATTACACATTACAATTGGATCAGTGATTTCTAAAACCCCGTCTTTCTTATTAATAAGCGTAGACTAAAGTATTCTAAGGTTTAAGTTGACATTAGTCTTTGTTGCACTGTAAAATAGCCTACTAGCTTCCATTCGTGACTTTGTCCACGAAACAAATTATAATTTTTGATAAATTGTAGCCTTACGTTATTCTGAGGTACAAACTATATCCTTTAAAGTTTCATCTTAATTTGTTCAGTATTTTGTGAGTTAAAGAGTATCAAACCTCCATCCATTCTCATAAACATTCGTATTTGTAATATTATTTAGATATTTCCAAAACCCGACATGTTTCATACCAGATCATACTTTAATCAGCAATTAAATTGTTAATCTGTGCTACTCTCATAAAAGACTTAAACAAATATACTCAAGCCCACATCCAAGAATAGTTAGGCAGAGATGCAACAAGGCCACCCAGGAATAACCAAAGGTGGGTACCCCCCGTATTGGTCCGGGCTCCTTTGCAGAATAGACCATCTGCCTTTCTTGCTAGGCAGCTCGTAAAAGGCGAGCAAAGGCTTATCATCACTAACACCGTGACATCTGACTAGGTGGTAGAGTTTCGCAGCGACTTGCCCGGATTGGTACCACCGCCTTACCTATTCCTGCCGCCATAACGTCATGACGTGTTTCGGTTCGGAGGATAAGGTAGAAGGTTAACTTACTTTTGCTCGAGGCCTAACATACTGACCTCAAGTTGGCAACGCACCATTATCATCTTTGTTGTCTCTAGACGGCGTTAATTTCTTACCATCAGGAAATCCGTCTGCTTGTTTGCCTTCCTATAATATAAAAAAAGGTACTTAATCTTACAATGAGATAAGTATCAAATATATCTCCTATCGACAACACTACAAATTTTCCATAGAAATAATTAATACTCGTAGGTACATATCTTACACATTACAATAATGATGTAGGTGTATATTGCTTTATTTTAAATCTGACTTCGACCGCTGATTAGGAGATGCTATGTTTAGCAGTGATTTGTGGCAGAGAAAGAGATTACTTGATGATAACTATATATTTTATCACAATTTACGGAAGGCAGGGTTAAATTTAATTATAGTTTTAAAATGTTTGGTAATAAATAATTAAACCAGTTATAAATATTATAAATAATTAAAGTAATAGTATATATAATTAAATAATAATATTTTTTTATAAATATTAAAATATTTGCACACCGAAATATGGTAGAATATGTCGATATACTTAAATATTTTAGTAACATCTCATTTACTCACATATTCCGCAAATAAATAATTTTCTTTCTTTCTTTCATGACAAAATTTTTACGCAACAAAGTACGAGTAATAATTCTTATTCTCTATGTACCTATGTCATCACCTGTGTACGAGTATCTCAGACTATTAACTCTTACACCATATAACAAAATTTGATGCGGTTCTTAATATTATTCAGGTATGGGAAAATTCTTCTTATATGCCTCTGTGGTCTAGCGGTTCAGATCAGGCAACAAAAAGAAAATTTGGATTTTAAAATTTTATAATAAAATAAATGTTGCGCGGGATTGGATATATGCCCGATTGGTAATAGACTTGCCAGGTGGCAACTCACATTGTGGGACTTAGTGTCTTCGGATAGTCATGGGTGCCCTGATAGTGTCTCTGCGAGTCCCTTCGGGGATATGGGCGTAAAGATAGTTACTATATATAAAAGTAATTTAAGTGTCACCGATATATAGTGTCACTCACACAAAGTTAGACAGGGTAATATTATAGAGATGTAGAAAAAGTTAAGATGAAGTCTCAACGCGGAGATACACATCACTATTTCTTAATTTACCTATTATCGGTAGCCCCGAAACTGGTATGAAGCGACCAAGTGGAAGGAGATATGGCGGGTGGCTATTGAACGTGACCAATGGTGTGTGACGCTGAGGTCGGCTTTGCGATGCTGACATTCCTAGCCCGTATCGAGTTTTGTGATGACAACATTGTGCTCAAAAATATCGATGTTATGAAGTTTTTTTTTTGTGATATTGGAAGGTATACAAGCAGGCGGATTTCCTGATGTTAAGAAATTCACGCTGCCTAGAGACACCAAAGGTGGTAATGGTGCGTTGCCAACCTGAGGTCGGGATGTTAGGCCTCGAGAAAAAGTAAGTTTACGGGCTACCTTACCTTACAAATCGGAACACTTCAACGGCGAGCATTGAACGTTATGATGGCAGGAATAGGTAAGGCGGTGGTACCAATCCGGACGAGTCGCTGCGAAACTCTATCACCTAGTAATATGTCACGGTGTTAGTGACGGTAAGCCTATGTTCGCCTTTTACGAGCTGCCTGGTAGGAAGCCAGATGGTCTATTCTGCAAAGGAGCCCGGACCAACACGGGTATTAAAAATTGTATTAAGATTCTGCCACTATATCGTAAGCAAAAACGTTATCGCTTACTGGTTTTAAGGATAGCCGCTATATCCATATAAATATTTAATATTATTAATATTCATATTAAACATTATTAAAACGGAGATAAAGTGAGGCGGCTGTAGAGTAACATGGGATATTTTTACTCTGATTTATAAAAGAGATCCTATGGGTGAGCTAAATAATATTGATGCACGGGCCAGGCGTAGTCCACGGGCAACATCTAGTAGTCTTGTAAATTTATAGTTACGTAATATTAACGCTTAATAAATAAGAAAATAAATAAATGTTTTAATTTTAGGGCTTTCTGACATTCCACCGTCTTGTTGATACGAATACATTACATCAATACACCTTATATTAGTGTTTCAAATTAATTCATAATCAACAAATGGTTCCAAATGTCAATCATTTGAAACCACTGGTTATATTTAACTTATTATGTTCCTATTTACTACGAGTATATTGAGCTTCCGTATCTGACCATGCTCAACAGAACCAAGAAATCCACATGTTTGCGTACGAATAACATAAAAAAACTACTCGTTTCGACTAAGAGGATTGGCCACTTAAAACGTCACATCTTGTGTTCAGAAAAAACATCGTCAAAGAAACATCGATAACTTGGGTACATCATTGGCAGCGTTGAAACGCTTCAACAGCGGATACTCTCCAGTAATTTCAAAAAAAGGTTTTAATTCAACTAGTCTAAAGGTGATCTTTACAATTTCAATTATCTAACAAGATTTATAATCTGTCTAATGTCTATGATACAATTGTATTTTAAATACTTAGTTTGATCTTAACAGTTCTCAAGTAAATATTGCAGTAGTTGTTACTATTTTTTTAATTTAATACGGTGATTGCATTCAATTTGTATGTTAATAATCATATACTTATACTAGCATCCCGCCCCGGCTTCGCACGGGTATAAAATATACATATAAACCTTCCTTTTTAATCACTTTATCTATTTAAAAAACCGCATTAAAATCCGATGCGTAGTTTTAAAGATTTAAGCATACAAAGGGAATTAGGGACAGAGGAAGCGACTTTGTTTTATACTATGTAGAGATGATGTACTATGTATATAAGTCTTAGTTTCAAATATTTGTAATCGTACTCGAACGGCTCAACTGATTTTGAAGTTTTTATGTGAAATTGACAGGTATGAGAAAAGGACGCCAAATTATACTCGTATTATGTTATCCTGCTATAGTTTTTTTATAAATAAATAAGTTTTACTAGGTCATTGATTTTCGTTTTGATAAGTAATATACATATCAAAACCGAAATCAACTATCAATTATTTGTACATGTGTATATTACCTGATACATTAATCTATCTTATCTTTTACATATAAAAATAAATTAACATTTCCCCTGGGTTCAAAGAGTAAAAGTATCTTTACGCCCATATCCACAAACAAGAAGGCAGGAGGCATAACCAGGACAACGCATACCTACTAGCCTAAGACAAGCACTTGGTTCACATAAAAAAAACAATATTCTTAGAAGACAGGGCAACGTCTGTCAGCTTAGCTAGCCATATTATATGAAAATTATTTCAAAAATTATTAATTATCGTTATTTCCCTTGGTCATCAAATTACGCCAAGGATGGACCAAATTCGCAACTTTTTTTGTGGTGTGTTAATTGTTATAACAAGGAGATTCAAATATAGTCAGCAGAAGGTTCATACCTATGACAAAAAAAAACATTATACACAGTCTTATATGTATAAAAATAAATCCCCATTTACCTTGGTCATGCCATCACGTCATAACAGATAAAACAATTTTGCTTATTATTTTTTGCTGTTATTTATTGTCAGCCAGTGACAGTAAGTTTCAAATTAAAAAAAACATATTAGGTTAATGTTAATTAGCGTAGTTACACGTTAACCACCAGACTATTGAGGCAATCGATATTATATCCTACAGATTTGTAGCTAATCGGATAACAATCAAACAAATAACGATTTCACAGACGATATGAAACATTACGCACACACTGGTTCGTAATTGGCTGATTAATTGGTAATTACGTAGTAATTAATTGATTATCATCTACTCGTTATTAGTAAGTGATTCCTCATAGCAATGGATTTCAGAAATTTAAAACATTTGTATCTTTTTTCTTAGTTTAAAGAGTCTAAAAATTTAATTAAAATTTAAACGCCTTTAACGCCTAAATGTTTCGCTACACTGAAAAATTTACATACAACCAATAAAATGCAACACGTATATGACGTGTCAGTATGTTATTGGTTGAGAATCCTATGAAATCCGCCTTACCTATTCCTGCCACCATAACGTCCAATGCTTCCCGTTGACGTGTTCCGGTCCGGAGGGTCGGGTAGCCGGTCAACTTACTTTTGCTCGAGGCCTAACATGGCCGGGACCACAGGTTGGCAACGCACCATTACTACTTTTGTCGTCTCTAGGCGGCGTGAATTTCTTAGCATCAGGAAATCCATCTGCTTGTTTGCCTTCCTCTATCATAAAAAAAGAAAGACACTTTAGTAAAACTTCGTTCAACTAGCGTTTGAATTTCGTTTAAATTTGTTTGTACCTAGTAAGACGGTAATAGTTTAAACATTTCACTGTTGGAAGTAGGTAGGTACAGCAAATTGTAAGAGTAGTGATTTATCGTCTATCTGATCTGTCTTAAATGCAGTCATGATTCAGTCTGGAGGGTGTGGTAACAGGTAGACTTGCATATTAGACATGACCTCCCGAAGATCATCATCATCAACATCATCACAATCAAAACAACGACGCGCCTAACTCAAACATTCATCACATTCAAGAATGACACATATTATTGAAGTTATACTTCTTTTGTCGCGTTAGGAAAAAATGATGAGGGTAAATTTTTACGATGCGCGCGCACACTGTCACGGAAAACCGGCATGATGAAGTTAGCTATAGATAACATTTTAGTTTTTCAAAAAAAGGTACCAACAAAGTAAAAGTAAGGACATCTACGTATGTTTGCGTGAGAACTGACAACTGTATTCACAATATTTCTTTATTTCTATGGTTAGTGTCATTTTGTCTACAAATGTAAAATAAAACAAAAGATAAAATTTTTAAAAAGATTTTTATCTTATTACGCCGAAGAAGTATAACTTCTAACGCGTGTACATAAGTACAAACACATTTTTTTTTATTTAATTCGCAAAACCATTATTTTAGCTGACCTCAATTTTAAAGTTGATTTTTAAAAAAGGCAGCAAAATATTTAAAAACTAAGTATTAGAGAGAACCCCCGCAAGCCGCTCAAAGTTAACTCCCGAAACACCAAACAATGTATCTGTGGATGGGTCACGGGATTTGCCCTCAGCGTCTTGTTTTTGTGGTCGCGTCTGCACGGTGGCCACTTGCCACCCTCCCCCTGATGACAAATGGTTCGCCCCGGCTATTAGCCTGGATGCTTAGATCGCAATGCAAAATAACTTAATAACCACAGTAAAATCAGTGCTAAAATATTTCTCTGCTACTTATTTTCATCGTAGAAACTAATAATTGATCTTGAATAATGAAAAATCATATTTTTTTTGATTTCCTGTTCCTAGGACAAAACTAGGCTTGTACTAGATTTGTAGTAATCGTGACACTTGGTACTCGACACTCTAACCCTACCCCGTTAGGGACAGGGCATGAAGATATGTGTGTATGTTTTTTTTATGATATTGGAAGGCAAACAAGCGGACGGATTTCCTGATGGTAAGAAATTCACGCCGCCTAAAGACACCAAAGGTAAAGGTAATGGTGCGTTGCCAACCTGAGACCCGGATGTTAGGCCTCGAGCAAAAGTAAGTTTACCGGCTATCTTACCCTCCGAATCGGAACAAGTCATGACGTTATAGCGGCAAGAATAGGTAAGGCGGTGGTACCAAACCGGGTGAGTCGCTGCTAAACTTTACCACCTAGTCAGATGTCACGGTGTTAGTTACGGTGAGCCTTTTACGAGCTGCCTGGCACAGGAAGGCAGATGGTCTATTCTACAAAGTAGCCCGGATCAACATGGGTCCGATACAGACTGGGGTAATAGACGATTAGTGGTGGAAAAACCTCATGGATATGATATGATTAACTTTGACTAGTAAGGCAAAAATGCAAAGCCGACAAATAATATCTTAGAAGATTGATTAGTTTAGTTGTCGCCTCTGTGGTCTAGCGGTCCGGGTGTTGGACTTGACTGCATGAGGTCTCGGGTTCGAATCCCGGGTCGGCCAACGAAAAGAAAATTGGATTTTTCCAATTTTCTAATTAAAAAAAAAGGGTTGGTCGGGATTGGCAATGTGCCCGGTTGGCCCGGTAATTTAGCCTTTGTGTAGGTATCACTTTGTTTTTAAGATTTTTACGTACAATAATAAGTAATTCTATTATATTCATACACTCACAAACCATACCTAGTAGGTACCTACATTAGATGCATTAGAAATATCTAAGCATTTAAAACTGTTAAACTGCGCCTTATTTCTTTCTCCTTCGTTCTTTTTATTTAAAAGGAGTTGTTTAAAATATTAACATATCGTTTTCTAATTATTTTAGGGCTGTTATTATATATGTACTATCATATACTAACTGTAAGTATAACAATAACGTTATATAACAAACAATAAGCATTAAATTTATCGGAACTTAATAAAATGTTTACTAATACAACCAGTTTGAAATCATGATCCACCTTTCGAAGAGAGAACCATCGAATTCTGTTTGTTATTAGCTAAGAAGTCTTGTAACAAATATACAAAAAATGCAGGCGTATCAATAACCTCTCCTTTTTTGAGTTGGTTAAAAATGCGAGCAAAAGAGACAATACGATGCAACGATTATTGCCGTTCAACGTCTTCTCGCTCGCCACTGGTCTCTTAAAGATAAATGCTCGCTCCTGATAAATTTTAGATAAATTATTAAATATGCTGGATGACCGAAGAATCCCCCCAATCGGTAGATCCATAATACACAATCGGAATCGGATAAATAAACAATTTCCTGGTGTTAGGGATTCCAGTCACCATACAACAGTAAAAGCTTGCGTGTAGTTACTGCCTACAAGAAAATACTATCTTCAGTCTCTTGAGTAAGCTTACAGGATACCCTGCACTCTAAAGCGTCACAAACACGGCCGCGGCGGTAGAAGATAGTGAGACAGTTTACCAATCTGAGCACTCATTGTAAGACTCGCCCATCTACAGCCAATATTAATTACTAGTCTATGATAACAGATAGCGCTAATTTAGATCAGTTGCCAGGCAACAGCTGCTATTTTTCAGTGATTAATAAATAATATCTTATTAATGACTGAAATAACAAAACTCTAGAAGGCCTTCTCCTATCTGTAGATAGTTTAATAATATTAGCTAATGATTAATTAGATTGCTAGAATAATCTTATAATCCTCTAATCGCTCTTCTCTGTCTTATCTCCCAACGATCTATTATAATTACTGCTCCTTATCTAAACATTGTGAGTGAAGTCAAAGCAAAAGTACAGTGACTACTAACAATGCAAATGACTGAAGAAACGATTCTAGTCATTCTACATCTGTTCGTCCATCTCTCCTCCCACTGTGATAAACGCTCGCTCCCGATAACGTCCAGATAATTGTATGCCGCCGGTAGACGGGATGACCGCATGATTACCCCATCGATCGATCCGCGTCACTGCTCTCAAACTTCACATTATGCGCTCCTTCACGGATCAGCGGCTACTGAAACGGGTTTGTCCTTAGAGCTTATTATTATAGAGCCCATGCGACACACAAAATGTCAACGTGTAGTAAGATATAGATTGATCACTGTATGTACATATACTAAATGTACACACAATCTTGGTAAATTAAGGGAAATAAGCGCAATCGATATATGCATAAATACGTTTTTCTGGACAACTCAAGAGCCAATAGAGTGATATCACACTTTGCCGCATAAAGGAGCAGTGAGCAGCGATGCGGATTTCAAATTTATATTTAAAATTCATGATTTGTATACAAAAACCGCAGCATACAACACATAGAAACCGCATCTCCGTGTGGCAATATTTCAAGTTTGATGGAGGGGCCACAGAACCTAATCATTAAAAACGACATCGAAAGTGATTTAATTATTGAATATACGTAGTTTCAATTATTTTAAGCCTATAATATACTTGTTTAGACTGTTGCTTCAAACGAATCAAAAATATTTTAAAGAATTATAACAAGAGCGGAGTATTGTCGTTATGTGGTTGGCTTCTACTGTTTATGATAAAGCTCTTTGTTAACCTGGATTTATAGGAACCGTAGGGCTTTTGTGTAAGTTAATCATCTATATCAACCCCAAAAATAGCTTGCAAACATTATTATAAGGACAAAATATATATTATTTAGTTTTTCAGACATTGTTTCATTGGTAGATAAATGCTATTCGTCAAATTAGTGTATTTTTTACACGAATTATATAAAGAATAATAACATGAAAAAACAGAAACCTCTAAATTTTTAATAAAGGTAGGTCAAATTCAAAGTGAAGTGTAAGTTTATGTTAATATGTTGTAATAATACTTGTCAACAGGCATGTAAAATTTATATGTAATTAGGTATTAAGTATTTTTTTATTATGCTTGTCAACAAGCTAGCAAACTATTAACATCTAATTAAGTATTAAGTATATTTTTATTATGTTATATTGTAAATAAATTTCTTATTTCTATAATTACTTTATGCAAGCTGTGAGTAATAAGAACTGCCTGGTTTGTGCGCTCTATACCAACGTTAGCTACAAGTAATTTATCCAGTCATTATAGGCTCTTCTATCATAGCACCATATTTGGTAATCATTTATTTACTTATTTTGATTTATTATTGTCTTTATTAAACATAAAATCGTACATACGGCCTGTTAATTTTTAGTTTTATTCTACACGATAAGAACAAATTTCATTCTTAACAAGTATAGAAGTATAGTCAGAGCGATACATGGTATGGCGAATTTATAACTAATAATTAAAGCATGACCTTAGTTTTATAAAGCTTTACCCTATTCGTATTCAATGAAGTCTAAAATTTTTATAGTTTTTGTAAAAAAGCTGTTACTGAAAATAAAAAAAATGGAGATAAAAACTGACTTCAAAAATTTAATGTCGGATTTCGACTGTTATTTGTTACTGTTTTACCTAAACACTAATGGTCAAATTTTAATCAAACATAAAAAATTTGAAGCGCGAATTTCGCTTAGTGAAAATATTTTATTTCATTCACTAACTACGAAAAGTAATTTCAACGTGTGTACAAAATCTAGTTTTTAGTAAAATCGATGAAATATGAGATATCTTCGACTGAAAAATATAATTCTTTGGAGTGCACGAAGCCGTGGACGCAGACTATGATTAACTATACATATATTTATTTTCTACCTAGGTTTGTGTCATACTATGTTTAGATATTTGTACGGGACACTCGCGATTGAATTTTCTCTTTATCGAGTAACATAGATCAAGGTCACATAATATAAAACTATAAATACCTACTCTACGATTCGAACGTAAAAGTATAAAACATGAAACTATCCGAAGTCGGAACCATATCGAATATAGCTATTAAAATCTTCAAAAACATTTCACGCTCCCGAAAATCTGTGTTATGAAAGGGTCAAGCGACGCATCACGTCCCTTGCTTGGGGCACAAAAAGGGCACCAACTATGTTTAATATTAAACCAGCGGGCAGTTCAGTTTTTGCCAATGACACAAGTGCCGTTAAATATTTCACTGCTTCCTATTATTTATGAAACATGAAAGCATTAGTTTCTTCGGCTTTCTTGCGGCTTCACATGCAAATTTTAAATATTTTGTGCTCTCTCACGGCAACTGCTAATTACTACATAGTATAAAACAAAGTCGCTTCCTTTGTCCCTATGTCCCTTTGTATGCTTAAATCCTTAAAACTACGCAACGGATTTGATGCGGTTTTTTAATAAATAAAGTGATAGAAGAGGAAGGTTTATATGTATATTTCATAAATCATAGTATTGATATAAAAATAACCTCTGTTCATCTGTCACAGCGTTTTTTGCACAAAATTTTATCACAGTGGCTTAGTGTTTGAGACTCCTCACTTGAACATGACTGTGCCTGTGTCCGTTCAAAAGGCAGGCAGAACAAAGAGCACAATTTTTAAGGGAAAAGACACACTTTAGAATAGGAAAGGGGATGACTAAAACGCTAAAAGCTAGTATGAGAAGGAGGGGTAAGGGTTTTAATAAGTTGAAGAGCGTTGATGAGTTAACATACATTCATGTCTTTTCTTTCATTCTCTTCAGCTGCCGCTTTTAATGATTTTATAATCTGTTTACTTCATCCGTATTGGTCAGACTGACTGCAATTTTAATTTTATTTTTCGCCTTCTTTATCTTCTCACATCAATCTCAAACTCACATTTATATGTGGACTAGCTTGCCGTTCTTGAGTTATGAATAGTGTAACTAACACCTTTTTTTTATATACTAGCAGCCCGACCCGGGTTCGCACGGTTATGAAATATACATAAAAACCTTTTTCTTCAATCACTTTATCTATTAAAAAAACCGCATCAAAATCCGTTGCGTAGTTTTGAAGATTTAAACATGCAAAGGGACATAGGGAAAGAGAAAGCGACTTTGTTTTATACTATGTAGTGATATAGATATAAGGGTCTCAAAAATCCAAAATACGAAACCTGTTAAAAACTAGCATTTTTGGGCGTTTAATACCTAGTATTCGTTGGTAACAAAATATCCGTTTTCCATAACAGGTCCCAACAAAAACTAGCAGCATCCCCGCATCCCTAGCTACATAGAATCATTAGCAGCGGTCGGTCGTTTGTTAGAGCCATTCGCGAACCGAGACGCGTTTTTGTCCCCGCCAAATTGCACCCGCACAATACGTCGGGGATACTGATTTAGAATTAATTGCGATAAAACATTGTACATTCAACTTGATAATGAAATTTTTAATTTCAAATTATAAAACACTTTCCCCGTGTTAGTCCCGGCCCCTTTGCATAATAGACCATAAGTGTTCTTGCCAGGCAGCTCGCATAAGGCGAGCATAGGCTTACCGTCACTAACACAAGGTGGTATAGTTTCACAGCGACTAACCCGGATCAGTACCACCGCCGTACCTATTCCTGCCGCCATAATATAAATCAATCTCGTTATTTCCAAACTTTTTTACATAAAACTAGCCGAGCCGACAGACGCTGTCTTATCTTAACTATGTAGGTTGAATGTATGAAGTCCCGGTTGCGATTCCGGGGTCGGACAACAAAAACAAAATTTGGTTTTTCCATTTTCCTAATATATCCTATAAAAAACTTTGCTCGAGATTGGACACGTGCCCGGTTAGCGATGGGCTTGCCACCTGGTTGTGCCTCTACCTACCTCTTCGGGGGTATGGGCGTGAAGATATATACATTCATTCATACATTCAGTATAAAGTCGTGTACTTGCAAGATTTACGACACAACTTTATATAGAAAATCAAAAACGAGTCTAAACCTAAACTAAATCGATTTGGCTGAAAATTGATAGGGAGGTTTCTTAGAACCATGAGACGGACACAAGACACTTTTTATACTCAGAGGAAACTAGAAAAAATAACATTCAATTTGTCCTAAAAACTCAACGGGTAAAACGAAATTCACCGGAACAGCTAGTATGTGGTAGATAGTCATAGACACGAAGATGCTTCCAACAAGTACAAGTTACAATCCAACATACCCGTGATAATAGGTACACATACGAGAATAAGTACAAGTTTAACCAGAGGCGAAGTCGTTAGTACGGGCAGGTGTGTTGCTAACGACATCATCTTTGTTTATTAATTTTTTTCAACACTCGTTTCGCCAAATACAAGAAATGGGAAAATTTACATTTAATTTGCCTGGAAGAAACAGTGTGAAAATTACGTAATAACCTATATAAATGAATTAAGTTTCTAGAATGTCAAAATAACATAATCCGTACTATCCATATAAAGCTATCCACACATTATTTTTTTTATGATATTGGAAGGGTTATTTTTTTATGATAATGTAAGGCAAACAAGCAGACGGATTTTCTGATGGTAAGAGATTCACGCCGCCTAGAGACACCAAAGGTGGTAATGGTGCGTTGCCAACCCGAGGCCGGGATGTTAGGCCTTGAGAAAAAGTAATTTAATCAATATCTATGTTCTCTTAAAACGACGTTTGTCTCTTACAATCAGGAGAGTCGCCTGCTTGTCTGCTGTTACGAGTATATCACATCATTATCATCAGCCGGAAGACGTCAGCTGCTGGACATAGGTCTCCCTTAAAGCGCGCCACAAGTCATGGTCACCATCTGCTTCTATCCGACTTATATCACACAAAACAATATGACAAGTTACATGTGAATTTAGTATGAGTGAAGCCGTGAATAAAATTGTTATTGAATAAGACTTCACCTTCTGAACCGGTGAAGTGATGAAGTTTGTTGACGCAAGGAATAAACAACAAACACGTCATAGTTTACGTAGATTACGTATTAACCCTACAATGCACAACTCAATACGAAAATTTTCAATTAAAAAAAAAACCAAGCACGGGAAAATTATTGTTGACCCTATAATGCACAAGTCAATACGGAAATTTTCATTTTTTTTAAGCATATTCAAAGCACTGAAAAAGTTAAAATTAAAATATATGAGGACCGAATAGGTTTCCTTGCATAAATTATTTATCTAAAGTATCTTCACGCCCATATCCCCGAAGAAGTAGGCAGAGGTACAACCAAGGCACCCACGACTAGCCGAAGACACTAAGTCTCACAATGTGATATCGCCAACCGGGCACATTTCCAATCCCGACCAACATTTTGTAATTAGAAAATTGAAAAAATCCAATTTTCTTTTCGTTGGCCGACCCGGGATTCGTACCCGGGACCTCATGCAATCAAGTCCGACTCTTGGACCGCTAGACCACAAAGACGATTTCGAAACTAAAAAGTCAAAAGTTTTTTTTTTGAAATGGCTAATATGTTGCTAACCGAGGTTTTTACAACTTCACCGGGCTATAAGTAAAAAGTATAAAACCATGACACAATATTAACTAAGAAATAAATAAACAACAAAATTCACAGATATTAAACACGAAAGCAGTAACACAGTTGCGGTGTTACAAGAAACTACAAATGTATGAAAATCCCCCATTTTTTACATAACATTTTGATTTATTAATCTTTAAATTATTCACTTTTTGCCGCGGTTATGTAGATAATATGAATGAATTACATGTACCAATTAATTAATTGTTATAGCTCGTATACAACGTTTCCTCTTTTTATGTGGTTATTAAGTATTAAATGTTTATCAGTGACGGAAATCAAGATAAAAATAAAGTTTTATTTTACCGTTGTAGTTACCCATTATTGTTGTTTTTTTTTGGATTTGTAGCGAACATTTGAAACGGAAACATAATTTATTTTCAAGCGAAAATCCTCGCCGTTTTTAACTATTTATTTTATTTACGACGGAATACATATATATGCAATTCGTTGTTTATAAAAAAAATCCAATGACTAGTATTATGATTATGATGATAATCATAAAAATAATCATGATGATTTGTTATTTCCCACTTCTAAACAAAGACAAGTTTTAAACTCATTCGATTGACTCTCCTAAATTTTCTGGTTTTTATTCTTTTTTTATGATATTGGAAGGCAAACAAGCAGAGGGATTTCCTGATGTTAAGAAATTCACGCCGCCTAGAGACACCAAAGGTGGTAATGGTGCGTTGCCAACCTGACGCCGAGATGTTAAGCCTCGAGCAAAAGTAAATATTCAATAGGTATATTTAATTTACAAGGTTATCTTCACGCCCATATTCTCGAAAAGGTAGGCAGAGGCACAACCAGGGTACCCACGACTAGCCGAAGACACTAAGTCCCACAATGTGATAGGTGGCAAGCTTATCGCCAACCGACCACATATCCAATCCCGAGCAACATTTTTTTTATTCTAAAATTGGAAAAACCCAATTTCCTTTTTGTCGCCCGATCCGGGACCTCATGCAGTTGAGTCCAACAACAGAATCGCTAGACCACAAAAAAAAGAAACAATAAACGTTTATCTTGTTCGTGTAATAAAATACTACCATTCTTTTTGCAGTTTACCAGTAATAGTAAAGCCGAACATAATATTATAATAATAATCACATTAGCACCTCTCACCAAACATCGGATATTGAAATGATATCGGCGGCATCGAGTGAGGCAATACCCATAAATAATGTACAAGTAGGCAGTGTTCCCTATTGTATTCGGTAAAATATACGATGGACATTGCGAAAGCCTTCATTACCAGCTGTTTAACCAACGGTTACTTATAGACGTTATGAAAACTGATATTTGACATACTTTTTTGGAGGTAGTATGAAATCAGGATCAGGAGTAGAAAAGTCATCTAGGATCTGCGAAATATTTACTTTGTAACTCATTACTATAACAAAATTGTTAGTAGGTAAGCAGTAAGTTAGCGAGAGTTCAGCTCCGGCTATTTTTTTTATGGTATTGGAAGGCAAACAAGCACACGGATTCCCTGACGGTAAGAAATTTGCGCCGCCTAGAGACACCAAAGGTGGTAATGGTGCGTTGCCAACCTGAGGCCGCGATGTTAGGTCTCGAGTAAAAGTACGTCTACCAGCTACCTCACACTCCAAACCGCAACACGTCATGACGTTATGGCGGTGGAATAAGAAGGCGGTGGTATCAATCCGGCTGAATCGCTGCGAAACTCTAGCACTTAGTCAGATGTCACGGCTATGCTCGCTTTTTACGAGCTGCCTGACAAGAAGGCAGATGGTCTA
The DNA here is from genome assembly GCA_002245505.1 of Calephelis nemesis. NCBI lineage: Eukaryota > Metazoa > Arthropoda > Insecta > Lepidoptera > Riodinidae > Calephelis > Calephelis nemesis. The sequence goes on from NJDD01000376.1 coordinate 276,919, forward strand.
TTATGTAAAGGAGCCCGGACCAACACGGGGAAGACCTATGACCAACTACGACAAGCTATGACCAACAATAAATAATTTTAAAGTATGCAACGGATTTCTTGCAGTTTTTTGAAGAGCACGGTTCATATTTATAACAAAGAAGTTTGTCGACACGAGCGAAGCTGCTAGTTTATTAATTAATCAGCAAAGCGATTGCATTCTTAACACTAAAAGTTTTTTTGTTATAAAAATAAAGAATTTTGACTTTAACATACCTATTCCTAATAACAATTTTGTTATTATTTAGCCCCTTAGGAATTTCTTATAAATAATAAATAATATTAGATGTCCCGTTATGTTAAAAGTTTGGGAACCCCTGATCTAAAGCACAACGTGTATTGTCACCTGTATGTTAGGTATGCTAGGCGATAAAATTATGCATGATACTTAGCATCCTAGAATTTAGCCTAGAGCCTAGAAATAGAATTTTAATGGACTTATTGGAATTTTTGTCATTGTTGTGTTTGTTGTCAGGTCGCGTATTACAAGACCAGAACTAAACTAATTATACCATTTAAATTCTCGGCTATTTTTCGTCAAAACTATTTAGAAATAAATAATTTCGTGCGCTATTTGTCTTATAAATTCAATTGCAGTAGAAAGAGATATTTTTTTTGTGGCCAAGCAAAATTTACAGAGTTCGCACAAATTTACATGGAAAGGCAATGTATTAATTATTAAATTGTAATTATATTTCTAACTCACAATGTCGTTTTGGGGAAACCTGTAAAGATTTCGTGAATTAAATACCTTCATATTTTTAAATGAAGAAACACTTAGACTGTTTTACGTATCACTTATAATTTATTATTTTATAAATAGCCGATTTCGCTTAGGACAGCATCATTAGGGCTAGAACTTAAACTACTAAACAATATTTTTGATTAATAAACATAAATTCATTTCATAGTGAGTAGATACAAAAAACTTTAACACGTTATACAAGCGCAGACGATGTAAAATATTAAATATAAATCGGTACCTTCACTTAAATAAAAAAAGTTCTAGTTCATAATCGGTCAAAGTCGCGGGCAATGACTAAATACTGTATTAAGTCCAATTTCCGTCAAGAAAACTCTCGCTCCCCGTAAAACCTTCATCATTCATAGCAAACGTTCGTAACAAACGGTTTGGGGAGGCCCAAATCCCCGCTAATCTACACAGACTCATTAGTGGAACTCGGCGGAAGTCGCTCGTTTCTACACGGATATACTCACGGCCGGATTTTTTCAATCTCATTCGTTCATTAGAAATAAGATTAAGGCATGGTTGAATTCTGAATAGACGGCATTGATTGAAAAAATGAAAAATACAATCCATGCCAAACATTTTCACATAGCAGTATCCATAACGTCAGCGCTTGCCGTTGACGTGTTTCAGTTCATAGGATAAGGTAGCCGGCAAACATACGGGTTTAGGTTGGCAACCTCCGTTAACATATTTTGTGTCTAGGCTGCGCTAATTTCTTACCATCAGGAAATCCTTCTGATTTCATATATCTTAAAAAAAATAGAAAAATAACTAGAAAAAATATAGATTTTTTGTCATTATTTAGTTTCATCGTTTATTTTAGCTCTTAAGTTGATATTTCAAGCTACTACGTCTTATGAAATAATACGTCATTCGCTACAAATTCTAGGTTTAAAAATAGATTTTTCGAAGTTCAAATTTTGATTATATAGTTCAAGGTTTTCATGTAAGGGGTGATAAAAATGATTAAAATTAACATAATAACCAATTAAGATTTGCTAATCATCCTGATAAACGCAAGTTTTTATTAGTTTTATCTTCGAAAATACACAACTCCTGACATGAAAATCTTGAACCATATAATCATAATTTGATCTTTTGATTGGCCTTTGAAAAATCTATTTTTTTAAAATTGGAAATGATCATAGCGAATGGCATATTCTATTACATTTGTATATTTTCCCTTCTTTCACAACATACTTAGCATTTTCTCAATATATGTATATGAAATCTAAAAGCCCTTACAAATAACTCTATACTAATCATTACATAAATATGTATAGCAATCCCCATTTAGGGTGGTCATTGAATCACGCCTGAAAGGTAGGACCAATTTTGATAACTCTTTTTTGTTATATTAATCAGAAGAAGGATATTAGAAGTGAAAACTTGGGAAAATTGCAGGAAAAATGGGAAAAACAATCCTTTAATCCATACAAACTGTCAGTAGAAGTTAATGTCAAGCGATGCGAAGTGCACCGAGTTGGTAAATTTTTATACAAAACATTTCATTTAATCCACAACATTCAAAAAATATAAGATCATCTTCAACGGCCAAAATCGTGAAATAAATAATAATTTAACTATACACCGTCAGATGCCGCGTCAGAGACTAATTACAGACTTGAGAGTCTACTTTAGACAGTAGAATATTAAATAGTCGTTACAACGTAATGTTCACTGAAAGGTCACGTATATTATGGATATTAACTTGCGTATCACCTTGGCGTTTCGTAACAATTACTATTTCACGCCATTCTTCCATTACTAACTACAAACTTCCTAAGAGATAGTTAGCTTAAGTGCAGAATAAGTAATAGTGTACAGAAAAGTATGCGCAGAAGACTCACTTGCAAAACGCATCTAAAGTATAAAAATATACCTATGGCGGGGTCAATTTAATAGATCGCATTTGACAGCTTACCACAATTTGACAGTGTCTTTGTAATAATATTTCCTATGAGATAGCTCAAGTGCAGAATAAGTAATAGTACAATATACACAGAAGACACTCGCAATGCGCATCTTAAAGTGTAAAAACCTAAAGAACAATTTAATAATCGCATTTGACAGTTCACCGCAATTTGACAGTGTCTTAGTAATGACATTATTTTATTGTTCAAAGATAGTATTGCAGATTTGCTAAGCCTTTTCATTTTAAAATGCATTACATTTATTGTACTGATGTCAAAATAATGCACTTTATAATTTAATTTTGACAATTATATAAAGAGATTAAGATTAATTAATTTATATAATTATATAAAGACATAAGATTATTTTGACATATGTCATAAATGTTCTTTTCAGTTCTGGCAGCAAATCCACGTACCTACATGAATAATTTAACTTGGTAGGTAGGAAGTACAAGGGTTATTACACTTAGGTGCCTAAAATAACAGTAGCAAAGAAACGATATTATATGGTTACCAACTTGACTTCATGCTCTATTTTTTGGTATTATTGTTGCAAATATGTAGTTAAAAATAAACCCTCCGAAAATGACTTGATTTTCCTAAAAGACCTTTTCTAATAATTCGAGATAAATAATCACTAAGGCGAAAGACATAAAAAAATGTTAATATATTATCGAATCGGATTGAAACATTTCGCATCTGACGCAGAAGGAGACCCGATCACAACTAAACTGGGAAAAGGGTTAAAGCGGAAGGAAAGAGCTTTTTATGAAATAATATTTGAATTTTTATAGCTCCACTTGCATTTTGCTGTGGTAAAATCTAAGGACACCAATTCTATATTTTTCTTTTAAATCTATCTATTATCTAAAAGTCTTCAATGTGTCACAAAAGAACGTTATTGAGAAAATTGTTGTAATAAGTATTCATATATTTTTTTAGTTCGAAAGAGGATCAAATATCTATAAAGACTATCAAATAGAATGTATAAATATATCTTTAAAAACGACCAAAAATCGTCATCATATTATATCGAATAATAATAAACAGTCATCACAATGCATAATGTTTACGCTTCGAACTACATTATAATCTAATTACGCCCATTATTACAACAATTGTTGAATATTCAAACTGCGATTTCAGATGAAAGATTGACAAAGCAGACATACAATGCGAATTTGAATGGATGTTACCCGGGGAGATCTATGTTGACTTTTCCCGAATCAAATTGCTCGGAGGGTGGTGTCAAGAGGCTCCAAAACCGGTGTGTATGTATGAAAAGGGTAATAAATGTGGCAAAAGCCAAGCAGGTCTGCCAGGATCGTGAGGTTTGGCACTCTATACTCTCTACCTACCCCGTAAGCGACTTGGTGTGAAGATATGTAGGCACATATATGTATGTGATTAATTTAAACGAAACACGAAAACATATTATATTGCGATATTATTTACCTAACTAGTTTTTGAAAGAGATTTCTTCCGGGCAGATATACCCAAAAATATTCATTCCTTTTTTACATTGTTAGCAGTAAAATTTTCAACGGTCTTTTAACAGAAAAGTTAATCAGTCACCTTTCCTTTTACTTGTTCGTAAAAGGAAAGGTTACATAATTATCTACACAAAATAAATACATAATCAAAATAAATTATAATCAAATTATAGCAATAATCATCACAATTAATGCAAAAACATAAACCGCGCAATGATTAACGTCTCTAGACAAGTAAAATCAATTCTCACAGAGTACGGAAACATCTTGTACGTTATCTTGTACGGTATAGATGAACGATCATACCACAATGCATAATTATTTACGCTTTGAAGTCCTTACTGAATTATAACCTAATTATAGCAATAATCATCACATTAATGCTAATTCACAGACCGCGCAGTCATTACGTGGTGTCAAAGATGATCAATTATGCATTGATGGGCAATTGGAAATGCATCAATAGTTCAATTGCATAACAAATTATCTCCATCTTTCTTTCACCTCTGTACGAGTTTGCTAGTCTGTGAGAAACTTCTTCACTCACATAATATCATGCAAGTAATCTATGCTAAAATCTATACCAATATTATAAATATGAGAGTATCTTAATTAATTTTAGCAATATTTAGAAATAAATTTGACTTTAAAAGACAAACGCTACTTCTTACGTAGTTAAAATTATGCACATTTTGACTTTTTGGGGAGTTAGTTAATAGATTTCATATACTAACTCCCTAAAAAGGTGAAGCTCCCAACTGCATGATTTTTAATTTATTTTTTTTTGTGTTTGTTACGCGATTATACGGCCAATATCAAATCGATTTTGATAGTTTTCTTTTAGGAAGATAGGTCACGGTTCTGAGGTAGTCCATTAATTTTATCATGATCCCACATGTGATTATTTTGATATGCTTAGTTTCTGTCTATCTTGAAGACATCAATAGTACTATGAGTAAATCTAATAACAGAAGATCGGAACGCGGCCATACACTGAAAGGATCCGGTAAAAAAACACTAAGCGGGCATATTTATTTTTTTAGTTCAGATTCCCGCGGCAGAGCTAAAGGAACTTTAACACTCGAGCTTAACCACAGCCAAAATACTTCAATCTAAACATATAAAAAAAAGATGTAAGAGCATGTTAGCATTAAACATATAAAAAAAAATGAAAACAGAGGTACTTCCGAATCAAAGAAATTTTTTATACAATTCTTGTCTTGTATATTTGTCGGCTTGTTTGCGCATAGTTTTGATCTAATGCTGATTTTGATCCAACATAAAACATAAACACATTTTTTTTATTCAAATAAATATTTAAGCAAATCTAATAACACGAGGTTGAAGATATATAATACATAAAGATTTGTCAGTATAATACCTAAAGATTTTTTATGTCAGGGCCCTAAAGGCCCAGACATAACTTGCTACGAATGGCGACTTCTCCCTTGGGGTTTGAAACCGCAACGCATCTGTGGGATACAGAAATCCCTACAAAACGTCGGTGAACTTATATACGTATACCGCGTCTGAGCGTTTATCTTTTTTTATTAGAAGGAAACAAATAAATACACTGATTTCCTGATTGTAAGAATATACATCGGCTGTAGACACAAAATGTGCTCTTAAGGTCATGAGGCTTGAGCATTTTGCGCGACGTTTCCCACTGACCCTAAACTTCTAAACGGAAACACAACAAGTACTGACGTTTTCCTAGCCATAACAGTAAAATGGTTATACCAACACGGACGACACTTTTTTCCAGAAACTATCCTCGTAATATAACATAATAGTTTATCATCATTCATCTATGAATATTGAAGGTAAAGAATTGTTATAACAGTATCTTTGTCACTATACGCGCTGCCGAGATACAGATAGAAATGCATATAGATTTTTTTTATATAATAGTTTATTATTATTCATCTATAAACATAGAAGGTAATGAATTGTTATAGCAGTTTCTTCGTCACTATACCTACGCGTGACATATAGATTTTTTTTTTATATTGAGTGGAAAAAATATATTTACGTCAAAATTAGAGAGACCGCAGAAGTGGTCACAATTAAATTAAAAAATTGGGAACATTTTAACTTTTTAACCAATGTCAAAAAGCCATACATATGGATAAGATCACATGTATAACTTTTTATCATTGTCATTTTTGTCTAATGGTTATAATGATTACAAATTAAATAATATACAAATTGAAATTATAATAAGTACTTACCTTACAAATAACTGTTCTTGATTATTTACTCTCCATGATACAACTGTAGCACCTGTAACAAATATAAATTATTATTATATTTATTTAGTTTAAATGTTTACATGACATCTTCCATTATGCTACTCCTATTTACATTGACTGAAAGAAATCTGTATGTATAATGTATGTGGGCTTATCTCCAAACATACATTTGTTTTAGAAAGGTTCCGAGTTGGTCCCATATTAGTTTTAACATGATAGCGATAGCATGAAAAATGTTATCACAATCCTAGGATGAAAATAATTTCAGGAAGATGTGATAGCAAGAAATAATATACAAAATGATTACTTATATGGGATTTACACTAGCTTATGATAACCAATATTTTATTGTTAAACAAATCATATTATTCTCTAGTGTACCATATATTATGAAGATAGCTTATAAGTATTTATTTGCTTATTTTGTGTTAAGTGAAAGATTCATGGCAAAAAGGTACAGTACTACTATTCAAATTATGTGCTTCAGCTTTACTTTTTATGCTTTTTACACTTTATACTTTTATTTATAATTGGCTGACCTAATCTAAATCAGCTTAGATTAACTATGTAATAACAACTCTATATAGATCATAGAACTCTATATTTTAAAATACATTTGGATATCCGAAGCTTGACAAATATAGCTGAAGCGCATAATTTACATAGTACTACCGTATTTTTATTTTTGCCACTAAGGTTCTAGTTGTTTTTAAGTTTTTAGTAAGCTCCAGCTTGAAAGTGATTTTTTAATATACTTAATAATTATTTTTTTAAAACATTCTGCAGCTTATATTTTAGTTCCCTCCATCTTTTTGACACATTAATGCTCATTTATTTATTATTATAGAACCAATTAAATTTTCTTTTAGAGAAACAGGTACTAAAATAGCAGAAATAAATCTTGAACTTTTAGTTGCACTTTTAGTTCTTTATATAAAAGCACTAATATATAGTATAAGAAACAAACCTTGAAGAAATAAATTTCAACTAAAACTAGATTTAAAAAATCTTTTACAAATACTAATAATAAGAACATTTTAAGGACTATTCATGTAGGGTTAGACCCTGATAAGTAAACTATATTACAGTTGACAGTGTTGTCAGACTTTACCTATATACTGACACACAATAAGCACTAGTCTCAAATGAGGTTTTAATATAAATGGTTTAGATAAGTTCTTAAGTTGACTGCCGTATGGGCCATAACCATGGCCATCCACAACACTCAGGACCAATTCCCTAGAGGAGCAGATTTTCTTATGATAAGCTTACTTATCTGCATTTCTAGATATGAGTGGTTATTATATTTAGCACCGTATTTATTATTATATATCCTGTATTTATTATTGTTGTTTACTAATAAAAAGTTAACAAGTATCTTTACACCCCTAAAGGTATTATGTGCGTTTAATCCTAAATTTGATAAAAATATTTATAAGTAAGCATTTATGTCGGTAATCGTGTGAAATTGTTTTATTTATATTTAATAACATACAAATCACTACTTCCTAATTATTTGTTAATGTTGCTAGACAGCTTATGAACGTTTTTTGTGAGTACATCAAACAACCACTTACAATTTAGAAGCAGGTATCTACAATTTACTTCCTACAATTCAATAACCAAGGTCATATAGCCGCAGACAGCTTCTCAAGTCTATTGAATGAAAAAAAACTCGTTATCTCCTATCCATATCTATACACTAAGAGGAATTAAGCTGATCAATTCTCAAACTCAAGTAAAAATACAGAAAAGAAATTCATAACAAATAAATTTAACTATTTTAAAAGTTCCGCGCATCACTTTGTAAATAAATAAGACAACTTTTTACAGGTTATGCGGCTTTTTGTGTTATTCTAATAAATGTCCCTCAAAACTAGAAGCGTTCCTTATAAAAACATTATTTAAAATTACTTTAGTTATGTTTAAAAAGTACTTACCAAATAGATTTACGGTACAAGTTGTATTGTTGCCTCTGTCGAGAACGACAACACTCGTCGCTGCCATTTTCTGATTGACAGCAAAGCCAACTGCCAATGCCAAACATTGCGGCTTTCATGTTGCACTAGTGATGTTACCAGTAACGGATAGATTATGATTACCGATTTTCAAAAATGCTTTCGATTTTTATTAATATATGTTTAAGTAATTTAATTATTTTAGTACTTTTTATTTCAAGCAGTGATTGAAAAAAATTCTTTCGCAAAGAAACAAGTATACTGCTATGATTATTTTATGATTAAGAGAATAACGGTGTCACTATAGTTAACTCTGAACGCGTCAATAACTAGCCAATCACAAACAGCCAACACTGAGCCGGTCTAATGTCAAATTCGGCATCATACGTGTATTTTTCCGGTGACCGGTCTTGACTTTTTAGTAGTTCTAATTTTGTCGACTGGTTTGGTAAAAACCATAACGAGGGCCCCACAATTTTTAAAAAATGTTAGGATCACTTAAAGTAGCCTTACTTTTAGGACTTATATATTCGTGTAAAGCAGCCGAAGAGGATGTGCTCGAACTTACAGATTCAGACTTTTCAAGTGCAATAGGCCAACATGAGACGGCGCTTGTCATGTTTTACGCACCTTGGTAAGTTGAAAGTTGAACGACCTTTCTCCTGATTTTATTGAAACTTTTCTTATCGCCTGTTATTCGTAGGTGTGGACACTGCAAGAGATTGAAGCCTGAATATGCTTTAGCTGCAGGCATCTTGAAAGACGATGACCCGCCGGTCGCGCTGGCTAAGGTAGACTGTACTGAAGGTGGAAAATCCACATGTGAACAATTCTCTGTATCTGGATATCCTACCCTCAAAATATTCAGAAACGGAGAAGTCTCACAAGAGTACAATGGGCCCCGAGAATCAAGTAAGATCACAATTACTTTAAATTTACATTACAGTTACAGCTCATTTTTTGTACCTAATTATTAAATGTTTTTTTTTTCAAAAATTTGTGTAGTGAGCCTTATACACATTATTCAAAATATAAGATATAATAGGCTTAGTAGTCTTAGATGGTGCACTAACTAACTGCCCTAGGTGTGCTATTCATTTCTCTCACTTTTTGCTTTATATTAACTATGGCCCCATATTAAGTTACTTGTTTAACCCCTTTTTAAGAATTAAGATAATGTTACACAAGGGTTATTGTTATGATAGTGTGTTGTGTCAGTAATTGATCCTTGCAAGGACATTCATCTCTAATAAGTCACACTATAAACAAGCTTAAAATATTCTTTAAAACAGTAATTATAAAAAGTTTGCGGGACATTTGAAAAAACATCAAAAGGTGTTGTGAAGTCATTGCGCAGACCTTTGATTTTCTTTAAATATAAAGATGATTTATATTAAAAAATGTAGGTAGATGGCACTGAAAATGAAATAAATATTGACTACATGTTTGTTTATTTGTGACATAGACAAATCTACTGTAAAGCTATTTATGCATATAAAAATAAATATTTTTTTAACCGCCTCAGCATCGGATTGTGTTGTACAAACTTAGTAGACATAGTAGTTTGTAGATTAAAACTTATCAGCAATTTTATATTACTAACTTAATAAATTATTACTAATCACTAAGTTTGAAAAATAACTTTCAGAAAGTTTGTACTAAATATACTTAGTATCCAGGACTGGGTGTTTAAATTACTGCCCTTATCTATCTATACATATTAAACTACAGTTACTATGTTAGTTACATTACCATGTTAGTACATAAAAGATACTTGAATTCTTATCCATTTTTATGACATTCTTCACACAATGTATTTTACTCATTATAGTGTACAAAATATATATATTGATGATTCAAACATTTTTTTATTACTACTTAGACATTACTTACCAAACTAATATTTTGGAATAAAGCTGAAAAATAAGGCTTTATTATTTAAAGAAAGTTATTAACAATTTACGTGTTGCAGATGGTATTGTCAAGTATATGCGAGCCCAAGTTGGTCCTAGCTCCAAGGATCTTCTGACTGTTGCCAACTATGAGAACATTCTTGCTAAAGATGAAGTTGTTGTTATTGGCTTCTTCGAAAAAGAGACTGACCTTAAAGGAGAATTCTTAAAGACAGCTGACAAGATGCGAGAAGAAGTCATTTTTGGACACTCTTCTGCCAAGGAGGTCTTAGACAAGGCTGGATACAAGTAAGTATATTAATTGGAGTTTCTAGTTAATAGTTCTTTATTGTGGGCAGGTATTCTCAGTCAGTGTCCGAACTGAGGCTGTTGGTAAGGATAAATTTGCTAAGTAACAGGTCAAAATAAATGTTACAATGGTTTTGTTGACATTATGCTTAAATACAATACTTCAAAATGAGATAAGCTAATAATGAAATACATGAATACATGAAATTAATAATAAAAAAAGATTCAAAAAGTAAATGTTTGGCCTGCTAATAAATATAATGTTAAAAGTTTGTTAGCAATAGAATAAATCTGCCGTTTGACATAATATAGATTCGGATACAGATCCTTGGAAGATTAACTAAATTTTACTTTTACAAAAAAGGTATGAGATGATAATGTCTCAAAATAATTTTATGTTTCATATAATGAGAACAGATTCCAAGTCAATTAAGTGCCTACTAACTTTAAAACGGACACTGATATAGTCTGACATTGTATGGTATGGTATTCATTCGCAATCATATTGAGAGTTACTTCACAAGTCTATTCAACACATTAGAACCTGCCTAGGTAAAATTACATTAGATATTTTACACATTCTGAAGCTTCCGATTCAGGATTCTACTGACACTAAATCCTATATTCTATAATATAATGTGATTTTTAGAAAGACTGTAAAATGACACTTTTTAGTCAAGACGAAAACTTGATCTCAGTTTTAGAATGTTGGCTGAGAGTTAAAAGTTTCAAGTTATTACTTCTTTGGCCACACTGATAGCAATTTTTAACCTTTATACTTTTCTGGCTTGGTAACTGGGCCTATAAGACTGACTAAACACTAATTTTATGTTTGTATTTAGTTTGTTTGAATTTGTTTTATTTGCATTTAGACTGATTAGTCATTACAAACGATTGGTAATAGCGTGCTGTGCAGCAACTTGTCTGGGGAGGGATCCATTGTCTTATTTATTCCTTTTACCAAATTGACAATGACCTGGTCCAAAGGGAAATAGGCCTTTTGGCTCTTAACATCTCAGCCTTATAGTAGTGATGCACCTATAACATCTATGGTTTTCTTTAATCCATGTATTGCTCTTACCGCCAAAAAAACCATACACTTGAACTTTATCTTATTAGAATCTAACAGTATCTTGCAGCTTCGCCTGCGTAACTTGGCTATATAGTAACAATTTGTTTAAGAAGTTTTTAATTGTTAATTTCATATTTATAATTAATTCAGTTGGAAACTGTATGTTAACTGTTAATTTGCATTTGTATCATTATGTTTGAACAGTTGATAACAGACGTCAGTTGTGATATTTTGGTTTATTGGTTTTAAAACTGTTGTAGCGCACACATAGAATAGCTAATTTATTATTAGTTAAAGTGAATGCTGTTGGATATAGCGCGCGCGCGCGCACGCACGCACGCACGCACGCACGCACGCACGCA